>PNEQ01066747.1:0-25073 GCA_003012365.1 Medauroidea extradentata | reverse complement strand
TGACAACAAATTCAAAGTGCCAACTTGAGAATAAATACTGCTGTCTAGGATAAGTGTCCCTCAGCTAAGTGTCACCTAAAAAAACACACATTTTAATGGTGAAACGCCATTTTCGTAAGTATCAGAATTAAGGGACCCTTAAGCTTAAGTGTCCCTTAGCTGAGGGCTTGTTTAGGGGATGTTGGTGAAACCGGCCCTAGAAACACTTTCTGCAGAAACACCATGCATATCGCCGACAGCGTGAAACTGCCATCCATTACCTTACAGATGGACAGTAATACATAGCTGTTGCATTGGAGGTAATGTTTTATTTATTTTTCTTGGGTGCTGTAATAAATGCCCAATGTCTTTTAGGAGTCCTCCCATTTTACATAACTCATTCTTAAACATTCATTATATTCATAGTAAGTCTCAAAATCAATATTAATTCTTTCTCTTAAAGTCCTTCACCTCATAACCTCAACTTCCATGTCGTCATCTGAATCAGTAAACACAGTGTCTATAGCAGGGTTATATACTTACAGTAAAACTATCTGTTAAGAATGCACATTGAAGAGAAACATTTCCAGCTTCAATTGTAAACTTGTAATATAATTTACAAAACTCAAAAGGCTTGTGGACATTTAGAGATTTTCTACAAGTATTTCTTTGCAAATTTTGTTTTATGGAATGCAACGAAAATTTCACCTTTCCAAAACACTTGTAAACTGCCAAACATGACTTGTAGCTTCTAACTCATACCTTTGTGAAACAGAACTGTAGATATTTTCACAAATTACAAACTATTTACTTGTAACTTGTAAGCTTATAAACTTTATGCAATGGGGCCCAGGGAGCCAATTCTTGAAATGATGCGAGATTATTCCATTGCTAATTTGCTCGGAATTTCGTAATGGATTCCATTTTGCTATTCTTGAGTGAAAATAACTTCGAAATGAAATTATTCAATTCGGAAAAATCTCACATGTTTTTGGGGTCATGAGTTGCGATTCCGCAACGCTTTGAAGATGGCAGCCATGACACTTTTACAGTGCATTTCTACAACCTCACTCTTTCAAACAGACGAAATAAAGCAATAAAGTACTGCAGAGTACCCAAGCATATTTTTTAATTGTTGGAATACTTTGCTTGTTCATTTTATAGTACACGATTGCAACAAATCATTAATTTTATCATGAAACATGCGTTTAACATTACATGTGTGCATAGAACAGTATTATATGTATAACTAGCTGTCCCGTTGCGGCTTCGCCCGCGTGTTCTATAGAAAAGAGTAACTAACTTTTAGTTACGTGTTAATTGATGGTGATACTATATCCTATATTATACTATATTCACTGTTTATCTTTAAAACATCAAATACAAACAGATTTGTCCAGTCCACTGCGCTAAGCGTACTTTAATTGCAGAACTTCTTTTTTAATTTATCTTTATTTCTCTATAAAACAGCTGCCCGACTGCGGCTTCCACCGCAAAACAGCTGCCCGGCATTTAACAGCTAGCGTACTCAATAACAGTGTAAAGAGCAATACGCTTGTATGATGTCATGTAATTCCCACCGCAAAGTCTTGCATGGGATACGAACCCGTTATCCCACCCCTCCCACACCCCAAACTTTATACAATACCTGAGTTGTCAGCGAGTGTTTTCCTCGGTTTTTTCGCGGTTGCAAATTAGATAAAAACCTTGATGCGGATTATATATCATGCTAAAATTTCAGCTCGATCGGTGCTGAACTTTTTGAGTTCTTGAAGCGTACACAAACCAACATAACATATATATATATATATATATATATATATATATATATATATATATATATATATATATATAGATGAGAGCCAAAACATAAGTGATACTATAGCGTAGTGATAATGGCGGTTGGCTAAATGCTCTGTGCAGTGTATGTTTGAAAATAGGTTCGAGGTGCTTCACCTTCCTATCATTTTTATGTAGCAAATTCTTTACTCATTTGCAATTTTATCAAAGAATTTAAATATTTTTAATCATTGTAACATAATTATTCGAAGTTCCATACTATGTAGACCTACTGTGACTTTACTAACCCTAATTTTGTATAGAAAATTCCGCTCAAGAAATAACCAATAAACCAACAACCTACTCTTAGTTATCTCCCCTTTTGAGGTGACTTAAATTTCAGTACCTATTAGAAGTGTGCAATACAAAAACAATCTTGCATAGCAAATTTAAGCTTTGCAAACATCAGCGCTCTTTAAAAAGACAACGTCTTTGTGTTCGTAAAATTGTAGCAAGATGGCAGCAGTGTCCTGAATTTCTAATAAAAGTAGAACATTCTTTTCACTCGCAGATTTCTGCCCTGTGAGTGTAACAGGAAGTTCGAAACTGAGGAAGATCTCGCACTTCGGAATTTCAACTCAAGAATACCATTCTGCCATAGTGAGATAAAGGTTTCGAAGTTTAGTAAGTGAAATTCGGCAATTTGAAACAATCTCGTAACAACTCGAGAATCGACCTCTTGGTATGCAATTAAAAATACTAACATCTCTCTCCTTCTTCCCTAAATTATTACTCGAACGAAACGACTCTGCAATCTGTCCTATGTCTTGTAATTGGAATAGTGCTGTTACTTTAATGTATGTTATTGCCAAAGTAAACCCTTTTTCTGTAAATATCAAGAGTAACTACTCATGCGAAAATTAACAAAAAACTGCAGAAATGTACTAATTACGATTTATTACATTGAAAAACAACAGTAATTAATAGTCGCCAGGGGCGGGATTTCAGTGTAATGGTTGGGGGGGGGGGGGCAACGAGAAAATGATGTAACGCCGACCCTATTAATAAAGCGGGGGTCCGGGGGTTCTCCCCGGTATAATTTTGATTTCAAGGTGCAAAATGGTGCTATTTAAGCAGTTTTCGGCCGCGTTAATGTAGAAGTTACTGTGGGGGAAAAGTGTGTTTTAAACTCAATTAAAAAAAACCCATTTGAATTAATGTAGACATATCAAAGTGTAGGTTTTTTTTAACATAAAAAGTAGTTTAGGGACATAAGTAACTAAAATTTTAGTCATATTACTGAAATTAACACACCATTTCAGTTAAGTTTTTTCTACTTTTTCTCATTCACTGAAAATGTAATCTTCGCTTTCGACTTGAATTAAAAGCAGTAATCACATCCGATGTCAATTTTTACGTCCCTTTCAATGGCTAACAGAGCCAAAGAAGAGAGCCTTTCTTGCCCCGAAAGAATTCCTGCAATATGTTTTTAACCGTCTCAAACATGAAAAGGATCGTTCACAAGTAGCCGAGTTCATAGTTATGGTGAGATACAAACGAAACAGCTCGAAAATTAATGGAAAAATAGGTTTCACATTATTTTCTACACATGCACACACAACCACTCTTTCTTCAATGCATTTGTTCTGAATAATTTCCATGTTATAAAAACATTGAAGTTCTGCCACGAGCCATTACTTGTCTAGGTTGTAGTAGTTGCATACAACATCGACACTAGAGGCGTTAACTTTATTTTCACTCAGAATGTTACTCAGGTGATTTAGGACATCTAAATTGTTTTCAGCCAGCCGGTCTCGTATTTCTTGGACAAGAATGTCAATAAGAGGGAAAAGTATCGTAATTTTGTAAAACTGTTCCACAGTTTGAAAGGGAGTTTTACTACCACCATCTATTTTTTGTGGTATTCTGCCTTTTCGTGGTAACTGTGCTGGCTGGAAACCGTACTGTTCGGCTATCTCAGTGCAGTGATTGAACAGCTGAGTGAAAAAGGCATCAGTCCTAAAAGAATGCAAAACTTCAATAGTGCTGTTCGCCACACTTTTGACTGTTTCATAGCTCACACTACCACTCTGGAGGGCGTTAGATAGGATGCTGCACTGAGAAAGAACTCTTCTTAACAACAAAAGATCAAACAAAAAATTGAAATCTTCCATGCATTTAAGTAGGGCACTGGCCTCGCCACCAGAGGAATGATAAGTTGCTGTGATTTCGCTCAAAACTGTCAATGTAGTTTCAAAATTGTCAAGTAATGAACGTAGAACTTCAACACGACAGGACCATCTGGTGTCACTCAGAGACTTCAAAGTTTTTGTTATAGCTCTGAAATCTGTTGTGCTTTTGCGAATTTTTTCAAAAATTGCATGACGCTCGCTTGACTTTTCAGTGAAGTTGTACAAAGTTTGTACAGTGAAGAAAGTATTCCTTATTGATGTTACCCCTGTGGTACAACTTACAATGCAGAGATTTAAAATGTGTGCATTGCAGTGAATGTACATTGACAAAGGGTTTTCTTTCTGGATTCTTGCCGCAACTCCTTTGTACGGCCCTCGCATGTTCGATGCTCCATCGTAGCATTGAGCTCGTATGTTTTGTATTTCCAAATATAATGAAGTTAAAACATCCTTCAATAGATTTGCTAACGATTCACCATAAGTTTTTTCTGTATAGTAAAATCCTACAAACGATTCATGGACCTCCAGGATGTCGTTTACATATCTTATCACAACAAATACTTGCTGCAGTCTGAAAATATCTTGTGTTTCATCCGCAATCAAGGCAAAAATTTTTGCCTCTTTTATTTTATCAGCGATTTTGGTCTTTATTTGCTCTCCCGTAATGGTTAGCAGTTCATTCTGAAAATTTCTATCTGTGTATTGAAGTTTTTGTGTCGATCACTGAAGAATTGCTTTATTAATGTGCTGTCTTCGCTGCGAAGCTCCATCAATTCCAAAAAATTTCCTTTATTTTTCGAAGCAGTAGTCTCGTCATGACCTCTTAAGGCAATTCCGGCTTTCCACAAAATATCAAGGTTTCGCTCACTGCTTGTAGGTACAATCTATTTTCTTGAACGTCTTTAGAATATTTAGCAATAACTTTTTCGGCAATGCTTCCATCTTTTTCGGCCTGCTGACGTGAAGCAAATTTCACTTTGTTTTTGACATGTGTGTTACTCTTCTGATGGTTCTCGAAAGCTGTAGTAGCCTTCTTCCACTTGCGAAATCCGGTGACTGTAAAAGCATCTTCAGCTGTTGTCACCGCTTCTGATTGGTGAAATAGTCGGCATATGAAACAGTAGACTTTGTCATTCTGTGGGCTGTACTCCAGCCAAGTGTATGTTTTGTACCACTCAGCCCTGAATTTCCGACCGACCGTAACAGGAAATTTTAACTTGTCTGGCTGAAATGAACCCTCTTTGAAGTATTTCATAGCTAGAGATGGATGATAGCAAGGATCGCGTTCGTTTATGAGTAATTGATCAGATGCACAACAGTCGTCTTTAGTACCAAAAGCAGAAACATCTCGTTTGAAAATAGATTCTGCCATAGACGAAGAAGCATAGTCACTCAAGTGAGAGCAATGAGCAGGTAGTTGATGAGAAGACGAATCAGATGCCTCATCCTCTTCTTGCTGACATCCCTCATTTCGTTTCTCCTCACTTAAGTCACAGCAAGGAACGGGTAGTTGATTAAAAGACGAATCAGATGCCTCAACCTCTTCTTGCTGACATCTCTCATTTCGCTTCTTCTTACTGGGTGGTCCAAAAAAAGACAGCAGTGAACTCTGTCCTTTTAGTTGAGCCTGAAATAGAAATGCACCGACCTAATCTAATATAAAAATATGATATGTGACAATTTAGTACAAACAATATTAATTCAGTGGTGAAAATTTTTTGGTTATTATCGCTGTATGAAAGTACGAAAACTAAAAAAATAAAATAACTGTAGGGTCAGGAGGGGCAATAATGAGACATGGAACAAAAGAAGGAAAGTGCTAACTAGTGCACTTTTTTAGCACACCTCCCTGAAATAATTACAATGTGTTATGTGTATGTACATATTATTCCAAGTTTTGTGAGGAAACATTTACCAAGTCAGCACCTATCATATATATATAATATTATTATATATTAATTCGAAATATATATTACAGAATTTATAGCTACACATCAACATGTAATATAAGTCTGTCTTATGTCACTTCTATTAGCTTTAGTTATTCTGTGCCGGTGTCCCATTATAAAACTAGAGAACCTTTGTGTGTATGTATGTACCGATGATTAAGTGAATTATTGTTTATTTTGATATAATCGTTTAAGAAGTGAAACTAAAATTATGACTCATAAAATCATTTTCAGCAGTTGGTTTACTATTCATTTTAGTAATAATTTTACGTCAGACGACATACAAATGTATAAAGTTTTATGTATATGAAAATTGAAATTTATTATTTTTTTTTATCTATCGTTGACATTGGAACTAACAACGAACTTTGCACTGGAGGATAAAATGTGGATGTGATTATCCTCACCGGCCAGAAAAGTCGCTAAAGAGCCAGCGGAGCCGTCGGGCCACCGGTAAAATGTAAATAAATAAACTGGTGCATGTATTTCTAGCAGAAGAATGTATGTACTAGCAGCATATTTTGATGGTGACAGTTTATGCTAGAAATATCTATCAACAAAACCTCTATGACAAAGGTGAGGCTCAGGCACTTACAATCTTATGTTAACAGAACAATTTCTAATTTGCATTTACCACAAATAAAAAATCCGAACGAAAATGGCATTAAGCCGATATTAGTGGAACGAGTATAACCTATAGTGATGTTGCATAAAATTTAAAATACGATACATATTCAATATTACTCATAAAAAATATAAATTTCTGTTACTTACCATCCCAGCTCAAACATACACAAGTAATGTAAGACACATACACGGTTAGACAATATCAATATAATAGACTGAGTCTGCCACAACTTGGACAATGAAAACCTGAAAATGCTTCTGCTGTGCAGTGCTGTTATCTATCGGATGTCATGACAACAAAGTCCACAATACTATGATAGATGGCAGTACCTACTAGGATATAGGTGCACCGTGCGCTAGTGCTAGAGCAGTAACTATCAACACCATGTTGAATGAAGTCTTTTGTAAGTTGTGGAAAAAACCTTTACACTTGTACATGTAGCTTCGTAAGTTCTGATTTCTGCACAAAAAAATTTATTTTTCTCTAAAATTTTTGGGATGGCAAGTGCCCCCCCCCCTTGCCTTTCCCAAATCCCTCCCATGGTAGTCGCGATAAATAATAATGCTTACTTTCCACCAATTCGATAGTGGCGAGGGCTATGAAGATCAGGGAAATTGTGGGGTAAAAATAGGTAAATAGCACGATATTTATTAAATTAAATACCCTGATTACGATTGATTTTACGTAAATCTAACAAGAAAAAGCATGCATTACTACAAGAAAAGCCGACTTTCTAAAGACGCGATAGTGGGGAGGGCTATGAATGTCATGGAAATTGTGGGGTAAAATATGTAAAATGCATGATATTTATTATATTAAATACCCTATTACGAATGATTTTACTTAAATGTGACAAGTAAAAACATGCATGACTACTGGAAAAGCCGACTTTCTAAAGACGCGATAGTGGGGAGGGATATGAATATCAGGGAAATTGTGGGGTAAAAATACGCAAGAAGCATGATATTTATTACTTTCTACCGATGCGATAGTGGGGAGTGCTATGACGAAAACAGAGACTGTGGGGTAAATACATGTTCAATAACGATAATAAATAGCCAAAAAGTACTATTTACAATTAATTTCAGTTAAATATAACTGATATAACTAGCTGCCTGCAATGAATACATGTGCATTACATTATATAGTGGTAAAGGGATGTACAAATCTTGGAAATTGTTTACAAGTACGCAAAATATTACGAAGAAGAATAAAAATAGTTTATACACGATAACACACACAGTTTAAACTCATTCTACCACCAATTTAAGACTCCGAAAATAGTTACTGAAGTACATTCGTGTTTTTAGCATATTGCACTAATGCACGAGTACATACACATTAAATTCACGTTGTATGCATGTTGAACCGATGTTACACGTCTTTAATGCCCATTATAAAACACATTTCATGTGTTCAATTTGCAATATACGTTGGACAAATTATGTAACGTACACTGAAAAACATACATTATTGTAGTAAAAGATTAGTACTTACTGTACTCAGTCGAGGATACAAATAATTTGCCACAAACAGTAAATTATGCATGGGTTCCTCTGCCATCGCGGTACCTTGGTAAATAAATCCCCACACACGTTGTATGCAAAACATATTTGTTGCTGTGTCTCAATTAGCAAAATTTAACTAATACACACTATCCACGAGACTTGCATGTTTAAAACATCCATAAAACACACACACATACACTTCTATTACGCCGCGAAGCATTCTTACTTCTAACGGTCAATGGTAAAGACGTGAGCGGGGTTGCGATTAAGTGTTGTTTGCCCGGTGCGTTAGCCCATTAAGAGAGAATGGGCACTCATGAGAGCAGAGACTCTAGGTTTCAGGGCCACGTGGCCGACGGCCGTAACGTTGCAGAACACTCCCCACTCTACGTCGCTATGTTACTTACGCAGGGGAATCTTATGGCAATCCCCACGCCCGTAGCACTAAAGTAGAAAAATACACACATACACACACTATAGGTCTAGTACTGGAAGGTGGGTTGAAGGGTCCCGTGCCCTTATGGCCGTGAAGCGGCAAGTAATAAATACGCACCTGTAACTGGAAAAACGTATTTATTGGTAAAGCACCAAGCTCCAATCATACAACACTGGTGGCGCAAATTCCGTACCCGGCCCTAAACCCGACCGGTAGGCGATGCTGTTACGCGAAAATTCACTACATGAGTGAAACAGATAATTTAAGTAATGCCCCTGGGCGACGAGTTGCAGGGGTGAACAGTACACCTCCGGGCCAGCAAAGTTAAAAGAAAATGTTCCAGACGAAAAGAACGACTATTGGTACGCTACTGACTATGCAAAGTTGTGAAGGGCCCGGAGTGACTAACACGTCGACAGTTCCGGTCCGTTGTGTAATGCCAACTGGCGAGTCCTTCCCACGTGCATGACGTCGTGCCGCCAAAGCGCGGGAAGCACTCGCCGAAAAACACAAAATCACTAAATTAAACAGGGGCAAAGGCCCAAAACACTCATAATAGCACAGCTTGGGGGTTAGAGTCCCAAATTTGTATAACGGGATAGTTTATGGAGAGTTTACGTAATTTATAGTTACGTGAAATTTTGAACCATACAACATTTAAAGACGTAGACACTGCATTTGGACGTTATTCTGATAGAAATAATTATAACACAACACTGGTAATTACAGAACAAATAAAACGTGAAACTGTTTGGGGGAGAACGTGTGTAGATATTTGGGCGGCAAGTTGGCTGCGTGGGCGAATCCAAGTTGTCGCGAGGCGCAGGGGTGTTTTATTGGTATTAAGGTTAAATACTAAAAAGTTGAGAGGGGGCACAGTACACATTTAACACACTTACCCCTGGCCTTTCTATATTATTGCCTGTTAAATGGCATAACTCCCCTTGACGGGAAAAGCACGGGAGTGCTTTTACACAGTGTTCAACTTTGACGTTAAATTACGTCACTTCTCGTCAAGGGGGCATATTCCTACCATTTGCTGGCACATGCTGGTGGCTCCCATTGTCGCGGAGGCGGCGTCTGGACGCTGCTTCCTCGTGTGCCCAAGTGGCTGGGTGCGTTCCCATATTCCGTGGCTGTACGGGCGCTCGGCCTGTTCTGTAATGGTGGCTTGATGCGCACGACGGGCTCGGAGAGAGGGAGTTGCGGAACGACCCGCGTCAAAAGCCCCCCTCCTGGGAGCCCGTCTGTGCATCACAATGCCGCCGCCTTATCTGCAGCAGGAGGGACTCCGGGGGCCGGCTGGCCGCGTGCGGAGGAAGTACCTGCCTGGCTTGGGTGGCTGACGACTGCAGAGTGCCGTTGCCTTCGTTTTGGTGGCCGGATCGTCATGGCAGGAGGTGCACCCCGGGTGCACTCCGCGGCCCGTACGTCTCGACCGGTGGGAAGGCAGTAGGCCTTCCCCGCCCTGTCGGTGGTCCCCAGGGTCCAGGTCACCCGGGTTGGGCTGCAGAGGTGGCCGCGGAGCTGGGTCCTGGACGGCCGTGGTGGGAAGGGGCGACGAGGGCACCCTGTCCCCCCACCTTGTGCGGCGCTGATGTCGGGTCGACCTCCGTGTCGTACCGTGTTATCTCCTGCGGCAGGCCAGGGGGTACCCAGCTGTTGTCTCTGGCCAGCGGCAGCTGGACGTCGGCGTCGCCGGTCCCTCCTCGGGTTCTGTCTTGAACAGGCGGTCCCGTCACCTCCGCCCCGGGCATGGCGCCTCGGGGGCAGAGTTGGTCTGCGTCGGCAGGTGGCGTCTCGATGCCAGGCGCCGAGACGCGTACGAAACCGTCGGTGGGCCCGTGGAGCTTCGCTGTAACTCTCAGGCTGTTATGTTGTTCAGATGAGCTCGTCGGCTTCCCGTCACTAGTGTCGACTGCCCCTCCGCGCCGTCCGCCTTCTGCTGCCTTAGTCGGCTGTGTCCGGCTCGCGAAGAGGCGCCTTACGCACCCAGGGGGGGGGGCCGTTTCCTGCACGCGGGGTGCTAGGTGGCGCCCTGTCTGGCAGGTCTGTCCTGGGGGGTGTGGTGCCTTGGGGCGTTTCACCTCCGCCGCCATAAGCAGCTCGCAGAGCATCTCTATGTACTTTGTTTATTCGGCCGTTGTGGCGCCTAACGATGTAGGTGGTCCTGCCGCACGCTCGTACAACTTGGTGCGGTCCGCTCCACTTGGCGGCGAAGCCTGCGCAGTAGTTCTTTTTTTCCTGCCGATAGAGGGTGCGCTCGGACGTACACCCGTTGTCCAGGCTGGAGCTGTTCGGGGGGACATCTCGTGGTCTTGAGCCACTGTTGTGCATAGCGCTCTTGGTTAGCCCTCATCGCCATGTGTCGCTCCTGTCGCCTCTCCATCCTTACTTCAGGGCTTCCCGGTTCCTCCTCGCTGACGGAGGCGCACTGATACTCGCCTGGGAGTCTGAGATTGCACCCCAGTAGTGCTGCTGCTGGTGATTGTCCGTTGGCCGCGTTCAGCTGGCACCTAAGTTTGAACAGGGCTGCGGGCAGGTGATCGGCCCAGGTCTTGTGCCATTTCCCCACACGGTGTCGGAGCTGCGTCTTCAGATCCTGATTCCGACGCTCCGTGGGGTTGGCTCTCGGGTAGTACATTGGTGTGGTGTGGTGGTACACGCCCCACTTCCCACATGCGTCTCTCCATTTCCCCCCAGTGAATTGTGACCCGTTGTCCATAAGCAGGACCTTCGGGTAGCCCCATCTTGCATAAAACTCCGTGTCAAGTGTTCGCACTAGGTTCTTAACACGTGTGCTGGGAACAGCATAGGCTTCCGTCCACCTCGAAAACATTTCCATCAACACTAAAATGAAGCGCTTGCCATTCGGGGAACGGGGTTATGGGCCCATTATGTCTAGGGCGACAGTTTCGAAGGGGCGCTCCGGCAGATGTGGCTGCTGCTGTTGCCCACCGTCGGTTCTTCGCGACTTGTACTTGTTGCATGTCTCGCAGCTTCTGACATACCATTGCACTGCCCGGGTCACCCCTGGCCAGTAGAACAGGCGGCTTACATTGCGGGCGGTCTGACACGCGCCTGGATGTCCGGCGAAGTGTCTGTCGTGGGCGTGATGTAGCACGTTCCCGCGTTCACCCTCGGGCACAAACAGTCTCCACGGTCCCTCCCGAAGGGGGGGGGGGAGCGCGTCTGTACCCGTTCGTTGACTACACGCCACTGGTGTACCAACTCGTTCGCGCATTCCTGGTGCTTGTTCTGACATGTGGGACAGTCTTGCTGCGCTGCTACAACCGCCTTGTAAAGGATGTTGACATTAGCCTCTTGCGGTCCAGCTATCAGCTGATATAGCTGGGCGGCAGCTGACCGCGGCTCGGGTGGCAGGATATCTTCCCAGTCGGTCATGTCGCACACGATGATGTCAGTGCGTGGCGCCCGCGACAATGTGTCGGCCAGTTGGTTGTCGTTCCCTGCTACATGTCCGACCTCGAAATCATAGCCTTGCAGCGCCATTGACCACAGCGCAAGTTAACTGCGCACTTCGCGCATGGACTGCATCCACACGAGACACCTGTTTTCGGTGTGCACGATGAATCTCCAGTATTCCAAGTAAGCTCTGTAACGTTTTATCGCCCATACGACTGCTAGGCACTCTTGCTCGTTTACGTGGTACCGTCTTTCCGTGGGGCCAAATTTAGCGCTCGAGAAGTCTATTACACGTCGTGCTCCCTTGTCACTGTACTGATACAGCACCGCACCAACCCCATCTTGACTTGCGTCCGTCTGGAGGTACAGTGGGCGCTGACAATCGTAGTGGGCTAGGGTCTCGCACCTCGTGAACGCTGTCTTAATGTCTCGGAACGCTTTGTCGGCCTCCGAGGTCCAACTGTATCTTCTCTGTGGGGAGAGGAGAGCTGTCAATGGTGCGGTTATGGTCGCGAACCCCTGTATGTGCTCACGTAGCCAGTTTATCAGGCCGAAAAACTTGCGCAGTTGTTTGCGCGTGCCTGGTGGTTGACACCCCTATACTAAGTGCAGGTGTTCGGCATTGGTTTCAATCCCCTTCTCGCTGACCATGTGGCTTAGGAATTCGATGTTGGCCTTCCCTATATGTCATTTGGGTACTGCGCATGTCAGCCCATTGATGACAAGGCGTTCTAGGACGAGCGATAGGTGGATTAGATGTTTTTCCCAGGTATTCGACCATATGAGCACGTCGTCGAGGTAGGCTAATGTGAACTCGCCGACCAGTCCGCTCAGTGCATGCACCATCATTGTTTGGAACGTCGCGGGTGCTCCTTTCAGGCCGATCGGCATTGCGCAAAATTGGTATTGGCTGCCATCTGGGGCCGTGAATGCGGTTTTCTCCCGGTCGTCCTGCCGCACCGGAACTTGCCAGTAAACACTCCACAGGTCTAGGGAGGAGAACACTTTCGCGCGTCCAATTGCGTTCAGAGCATTCTTGACGCTGATATATGGTGGGGACAGGTTTTCTGTTGCGAGATTCACACGTCTCAGATCTACGCAAAAGTGCAGCGTGCCATCTTTCTTGGGGGCTAACGTTATTTGTGAATTGTACCGGCTGTTGGCCGGTTCAATTACTCCGTCTGCCAGCATCTCCTTGATCTGTTCTTTGATGACTTTGGCCTGATGTGGCAAGTAGCCCCTAAGGGGCGTGTAAATAGGTTTGTTTGTGGTGAGGTCGATTCGGTGTTCCGTCATCACAGTACGTCTCAGGATATCATTTTCACTACGCTCCTCTCATCTAAAAGCCGTTGAAATGCTTCTCTGTACGCTGGGGGTACTTCGTTTGATATATCCTCGAGTCTACCTGTGGCTGTCGGTTCCCTTGTTTTTGCCTCTGTACTGTATGTGATTCTGCGTTCAGCAGTGCCGAAGTGTATGCGTCTCGCCGCGGGCTCTACCATGTGCGCGTCTTGCTCACAGTACTTACGCCGCAACGTAGTTCCCGCCTCCACGCTGCATCGCGGTCGTCTGCACTCACGTACTGGTGTATCAGGCACGTTGCCACCTCCCATCACGAACAGTGTGGAGACTCGGTGTTTTGCGCCGTCACTGGGTGAACGTGCCGTTGTGGCTCCCGCGCGAGTCTCGCACATGTTGCACCAGACAGGTCCCGTGTGTGCCTTCACCACTTACGCTGCCGACAAGCATCCCTCGTGGTATTGCGCGGAACACGTCAAGCACGGTACGGTGCACTTTCCTGGGTGCAGACAGACTAGGCTGTCACATACTTTACACTTTAAAATGTCCCTGAAATTTGCTTCCTGTTTAAAGTTTGTTTGCTGTGCTGCGTACGCACACGCGGTTGCACACGGTGTATTCCAGTTGGCAGCTTCCCGTCTTAGCCCACACTGCGTACCCATCCGTGCAGGTACATCATCGGAATCGCCTGCAGCGGAAAGTCGCGGTTGTCGCGGCAGATGTTACGTGGGTGCCAGTTCAGTAATAGCGCCTTCACATGGCATCTGTGGTGGGCCGGATGTTCAGGCAGAGCCTCGTAGCACTGGTCGCACACGTGTCCGGTGGCTCCATACGCGCGATTGTATGCCATGTCGCGGGAGCGTGGTAGCGCACACAGTGCAGATGATCAGCTGGTCAGGTCACCGAACTTGGTGCGGCAGACTTCCCGTGCACATCGCGGTAGGGGGAGGTAGCTCTGGCGGCAGGTGGCCGGGTGGGTGACGCTGTCCTTGGTGCGCACGCTGCCACCCCTTGGATGGAGAGGGGGTGGTGAGGGGGTCGTGCGGCCGGTTGCTGCCACAAGAAGGCCGCCCTCGCGTACTATCTCCCTCTGCTTCCGACAATGGCGACCACGTGGTCTCCGCGCGCGAGTTTTACTGTAACTGCAACTGAGATGGTGCGTGGTTGTTAACACCACACAAGTTTGGCTACAATTTGACGTTAGCAGGGGTCGTGATTAAGTGTTGTTTGCCCGGTGCGCCAGTTAAGAGAGAACGGGCACTCATGAGAGCAGAGACTCTAGGTTTCAGGGCCACGTGGCCGACGGACGTGGCGTTGCAGAACACTCCCCACTCTACATCGCTATGTTACTTACGCAGGGGAATCTTATGGCAATCCCCACGCCCGTAGCACTAAAGTAGAAAAATACACACATAAACACACTATAGGTCTAGTACTGGAAGGTGGGTTGAAGGGTCCCGTGCCATTATGGCCGTGAAGCGGCAAGTAATAAATACGCACCTGTAACTGGAAAAACGTATTTATTGGTAAAGCACCATGCTACAATCATACAACACTGGTGGCGCAAATACCGGACCCGGCCCTAAACCCGACCGGTGGGCAATGCTGTTACGCGAAAATTCACTACACGAGTGAAAAAGATAATTTAAGTAATGCCCCTGGGCGACGAGTTGCAGGGGTGAACGGTACACCTCCGGGCCAGCAAAGTTAAAAGAAAATGTTCCCGACGAAAAGAACGACTATTGGTACGCTACTGACTATGCAAAGTTGTGAAGGGCCCGGAGTGACTAACACGTCGACCGTTCCGGTCCGTTGTGTAATGCCGACTGTCGAGTCCTTACCGCGTGCATGACGTCGTGCCGCCAAAGCGCGGGAAGCACTCGCCGAAAAACACAAAATCACTAAATTAAACAGGGGCAAAGGCCCAAAACACTCATAATAGCACAGCTTGGGGGTTAGAGTCCCAAATTTGTGTAACAGGATAGTTTATGGAGAGTTTACGTAATTTATAGTTACGTGAAATTTTGAACCATACAACATTTAAAGACGTAGACACTGCATTTGGACGTTATTTGAATAGAAATAATTATAACGCAACACTGGCAATTACAGAACAAATAAAACGTGAAACTCTTTGGGGGAGAACGTGTGTAGATATTTGTGCGGCAAGTTGGCTGCGTGGGCGAGTCCAAGTTGTCGCGAGGCGCAGGGGTGTTTTATTGGTATTAAGGTTAAATACGAAAAAGTTGAGAGGGGGCACAGTACACATTTAACACACTTACCCCTGGCCTTTCTATATTATTGCCTGTTAAATGGCATAACTCCCCTTGACGGGAAAAGCACGGGAGGGCTTTTACACAGTGTTCAACTTTAACGTTAAATTACGTCGCTTCTCGTCAAGGGGGCATATTCCTACAATTTCCTGGCAGTTCTATGGGTCCGACGCACGTGCTGGTGGCACCCCTGTGTCGCGGGGGCCGCGTCTGGACGCCGCTTCCTCGTGTGTCCACATGGCCGGGTGCGTTCCCATATGCCGTGGCTGTACGGGCGCTCGGCCTGTTCTGTAATGGTGGCTTGATGCGCACGACGGGCTCGGAGAGAGGGAGTTGCGGAACGACCCGCGTCAGTACTACAAACTGTCAAATTTTCCCTTAATACGCACAGCTACTGTCGCGAAAACACGTGTTATAAGCGTGACTGTTTTTCTACAACTGAATTTGCTGCCTAAAGAACAGTTGCGCAATGTATTAGCGCTAATTTCAATTGATTACACTTGGAGCGCTAGTTCTACATAAACACGAATCATGGTGAAGACGTAAAACACGGAAGTCAGACTTAGAATTTGGACGAAAAACTGAAAATTCCAAAGTAAGTAAACTGCAATTTTCTCTACGCACTACTCATTTTAATCGCTGTAGAAACATTTTTTATTAAGAAACTTTACCTCTAAAGTCAAAAGTTTAGTCCCTACGCGATGAGTAGCTACTCTTGATATTTACCCCTTTTTCTTCAGTGGCATCTCGTCAGGGTAAGCAATGCAAGCAGTGCGTGCCCAGGCAGCTTCCTGACAATTCTCTGATTATAATAAATGTTTACTTGTAACCTTTTCTCTAATAGAAGCTAACTATGACTCGTGCAAGTAGCTGTATCTTTTACAAATTCCGCTCGGATTACAATACTGCCAGTTAGAAGATAAGAACTCGTAAACAACTAAAGCAAGCTGTTTAAAAGTGCTTCCAATAACGCTTCTAGTGGGTAGAGTTGCCGTGATAGTAATCGTGTGAATGAAGGGGTTGGAGGGTTGGCCGGGTGGAGGGAACACGAGAGGGGATTGGCTAAGTGATGCTGTGTTAGAAGCTACGATTGCAGTGTTTTCTCTCCGAAGTGACACGAATATAGCCGAACCTAGCAGAATTGCCACTTTAGTCGTTTTGTTACCAGTTACTGTGATTTCAGATAATGCATTACCGGTCAAGTTTTGTAACTTATGCGTTGATAAACAGGCAGGCGAAGACTGTTTAAACAGGCACTAGTAAGTTGGAAATTTTCTTTTCTATTAATAAGATAGGTCTCCGGTGATTATTCAAGTGCCGTTAGTGGTTTTCTGTAGACTTCAGTTGGCAACACTGGTCCCTGGCAGTTGGTTTTACAATTTACACGAATTCAATGTGTTGGCTATTTCCCGTGCTGCATGGTAATTCTGCGAAGTGAATATAATAGTTTTTTTTATTTAATTTCGTTGTTGTGCTATTTAAACTTGGGATTTAAAATGATCTTGCGAGTCTAAAATCCAGGATACATACAATGGATGAAACGAAAACGTGGATGCAAGTGTTGTGTGTGTGAAATATGTGCTAAACCTTTTTCCAGCAGTGTTTTTACTTTTCGGCAAAGTTGTGACCTCATCAGAGAAGGTATGCAGACATTTGAAATTTGTGTAATTCAGCATGTTTGTAATCTTATTCAAAATATCTCTTTATTCGGGTTTTTTGTAAATGTTGCAGAATTAACTTTCTGTTCAGTTCTCACAAAAATATCTTAACTATCCTTATCAGATCGATTGTTGACTAATAATTTTGTAGGCCACTTTTACAATGAAACATCTTTGAAACTCAGTTGTGGAAGCCTTAACAATTATACAACTAACTTTGAAAATTATGCAATATTGCAAAGTTAGTATTACTTAGGCTTTATTGGCAATTAGGGTTCCAAAGCTTTTCTATAAAAAAATACAAAAATCGTTCAACAGTGTGAATGGCAGGATTTTAAATGAAGACTTTATTAGAGTGTTGATTATGAATAACAATGTGCATGCTGTAACTCTACAGTCAATGGTCTCGAACATCGGCCACGTCACCAGTCGTGATTCCCCAACACGCAGGGTTTGTTGTTTCAGTTTTTATTTGGGGGGGGGGGATATTTTTGGCGACAGAGACCTTGTTGCATCTTTTTTATTTATTAAGCATGTATAAATTAGAAACTTTAATAATAAAACTTCGGTTTTATGTGCTTATGTTATTCTGTAAATAGCACACACACACACACACACACACACACACACACATGCACACACACACATATATATATATATACACACAAACACATATCCTTCTAAATCCAGGAGCGGGGCCTTTGCCTCTCCCCTACATTATACCACTGCCAATGCGGCATTCTGTAGATAGTAACATGACAATCTGACCCACCCCCTGGCTAGCTCCTTGGTTTTGTCATAAGGTATCAGATATCCCGGCATATTGCCTTCAAGCATCCTGATAAAGAATCTTTGATGCGATAGATGATACTTTAACAGCCGCCATACAAGCCGTTACAATTTTAGTTATGTCAGTTAATTAACTGGCTGCCACGCTTGCTACCATGGAATATGCTCTTTAGTCGGGTTTATTACTTATTTCTTCCGTTAAAATATTTCAAGTTTTAAGTGCGTAACCCCCTCCCAATTATACACATTTAAATGATGCTAAAATCATGGTAGTTCCAAATATCGTTAGCAGCTTGCCTTTCAATTTATTTCACACATCGCCACTGTTTTTCTTGTACCTATCAACTCTGCACTGTGTAATGTAAAATTGCCTGTAATTTATAAATAAATACTCAAAATTGTGCTGCAGCACTGTGGCGAGATCACACATTCCCACCGTTTTTCCTACTTCATCTGTACCTACTCTGTATTATATTCGCCATCTGTAGTATTTATGCGTAGTATAAAGAAACAGCCATTCCATTTCACATGCTGTATTCACTACCTCCAAGTATACAATGCTCTCATAGACCATTGACTCGTTCTTGCTCATACATCAAGCCACTGCTGCCAACTCCATCACGTGAAATTACCCTATCACACAATAGACACTAATACAAATTTACCACATTATATCTTATTACATCCTTCCCCTCCTACATAATCTATATATATATATATGTAATTAATACTCGTAATCTTTTGTCCACACTGGTGGGTTTACCACCCTGCCACTTTTTGTCTGTATCCTGCAAGGATTAGGATAGTCCTCTCCCGAATGCTGAATATCCTCAATCAATTGCTCAACAGTCTCTGAATTTGTACTCTGCTGGTGATTTTCAGTGTGAGCTTCACTTTCTGGTTCACGGAACCTGGGCTCATTAAGTGAAGATCTTAAATGTCGCCTGTTTCTGCGACACAACTGAACTTGTTCATTCACTACCATAAATGATCTGGGGGTCGAGTGACAGCTCACAACCCTTCCCGGGGTCCAAAACTTAGTTCTAGTATCCCTGATTAGAATATCCTCACCTGGCGCTAGGGGTTGTAGGTCCTTGGCCGCCCTGTTATGTAATGTATTTGCCTATTTTTTTCCCCTCTAGCTTCTCTGGAAGGTTAATTGGTAGTTTAGGCTGCAACACATTTGCACTTGTTGGAAGCTTGCTCTTAAGCACCCTACACGTGAGCAACTGTGCTGGTGAGAGCCCTACAGGGCTGATGGGACTATTACTATATTCTAACAGTGATAAGTATACCTCCTTGCCCTCATACATGGCTTTTTTCAACATTTTTTTTGCAATATTCACTCCCTTTTCTGCCAACCCGTTGGATTGTGGGTATTCTGGGCATCGTTCAAAAATTTTGAAATTCCATTCCTCTGCAAAGGATTTGAGTTTATAACTGGAGAAAGGTATGTTATCGCAAACTAAAATATCGGGTACCCCTAACCTTGAAAATATGGCCTTCAGCTTCTCCATTACTGCCACTGCTGATTTGTCTACCACTTGAACTAACTCTAGCCAATTGGAGTAGGCATCATACACGACCAAGTAACTCTTACCCCCGTGGAAAAAATATCAGCTGCCACTCTCTCCCATGGCCTCTGGAGCACCCCATACGGCTGGAGTGTTTCCTTGACATACTCATTTTGGAACCGTTCACATGTCCGATATTTTTTTACTACCTGCTCGATGTCCAGATTAATACCTGGCCAATACATGACTTGGCGTGCCCTAGTCCGACATTTTTCAATCCCAACATGACCTTCATGCAGTAACTGCAACATTTGCTGCCTTAGATTTTTTGGAACAATTATTTTGTCGGACAAGAAAACTAGACCCTCCGCTATGTTTACTTCATGTCTACATTTGCAATACCCTCTGATCACTTCTGGGACCTGACAACTGTGTTCTGGCCAACTGCACCGACAAGTTTGATTGAGCTCTTGAAGGGTCACATCTTTTTTTGTTGCTTGTTGAAATTGAATTTTTCGGGATTCAGTCTTTGGCAGGTGATTAATCAGCACATGTACATTAAAATCAAGGGATGCCTCCTGTGATGGTTCACATTGTAGATATGCTCAGGACAGTGTGTCTGCAATTAACTGTTGCTTTCCTGGCAAGTAAGAAACATTTAAATCATAAATCAACATTTTCAGTAACATGCATTGTAATCGTGCAGGAACTTGGTTGAGATCTTTCTTAACTATTACCTCCAAGGGTTTATGGTCAGTTTTAACATGGACTTCCCTGCCATATATAAACTAATGAAATTTACTACAAGCAAATACAATGGCTAACATTTCTTTTTCTATCTGAGCATATCTAGCTTCTGTTGCTGTGAGAGTCCTAGATGCAAATGCCACTGGGTGATTGCCCTGCAGCAAGCATGCTCCCAGACCATCTCTGGAGGCATCTGAGTGTATAACAACAGATTTACTGTGATCAAAATATTGTAAGGCAGGGGCACTAGTTATAGTTTGCTTTAGGAGTAGAAGTGCATTTTCATGTTCTGAATGCCATTCCCATACTACATTTTGTTTTGTTAGATTTCTTAACGGGGCTGTAATGCTAGAGAAATTTGGAATAAATTTAGCTACAAATTTTGCCAGACCCAATAACCTCATGAGTGCAGCCTTGTCTGTGGGCCTTTCTAATTCTGTTAAGGCTTTAATATATGTGTTGCCTTCTTTAATACCTTCTTTGGAGAACATCTGACCCATGAATCGTACCTTTTCCTCCTTATACTGCAACTTAGAACTATTGAACTTGATATTATATGGCCTAGCCCTCTCCAACACCTTCAAGAGAGTTACATCATGCTCTTTTACATCTTTGCCACTGCAAATTATGTCATCAAAGTACACTTCTACTCTAAGGATGTCCCCAAAGACTTCTAGACATTTTTTTTAAAATACCTCTGGGGCTGAATTTATGCCCATAGGCAGCCTTCGCCATTGGTAACACCCAAAAGGTGTACCAAATGTGCATAAGTCCGAGCTAGCTTGGTCGATTAGTATATGCCAAAATCCATTTTTAATATCTAATACAGTGAATACAGTCTTACCAAGTAGACATGAGGTTACATCTTCTACTGTGGGGATGGGGTAATGTTCCCTTTTGATCACCTCATTTAGGCGATAAGGGTCCAAACATAACCGTGGATCTCCATTATTTTTTTCTACTATGACTAGGCGGTTAACCCATTCTGTTGGCTTGTCGACCTTTGCAATGATGTCCTCACTTTCAAGTAGCTTTAATGTTTGTTTCAGTTTTCCCAGCAGGCTAAATGGGATTTTACGTGTGGGTGCTATGACCCCTCTGGATCCCTCACTAACCTCAATGTGGTGACCAATCGGAAACCTCCCTATCCCTGTAAATACTTCATTATACTCGTGGACAAAGTTATCTCTGCCCGATACGGACACTGTGCTTTCAACCCTCTTTAACAATTTAAATTTATGCATTCATCTAAACCTAACAATGGCATGTACCCTTCAATATCAACTACTACAAACTCCACATTCGCTACCTTATTGTTCATCGTTTTGCAATATATGATAACCTTTCCCTGAGGTTTGAGTCTAAAACTACTATTGCAATAAGCTATGAGTGTCAGTTGTGCCTGTTCAAGCTTCAAGGCATGATTTACACTGGCATTTATTTTCTGGAAAATGTTATAGGGAAAAACATTGACTTCAGCCCCCGTGTCCAACTTAAAGTTTACAAGCATGCTACCCAACAACAATTGCACTTGACTGAATCTGCAGATTTGGTTTCTCCTGTACATACCTTGCTGTTTACCCGTGTTTCTGGATAAGGCGTACCTGCCACTGTTGAGATTGCGAAGTAGCTCTCCTTAGATGGTCCTTCGTCAGACGACTTTTCCATCTGGATTTCATTCACGACATTTCTTACCGGGAATCGGGAACGACACACTCTAGCGAAGTGATTTAACTTCCCGCACTTCTGGCATATTTTGTTATAGGCTGGGCATGTGGAATATTTATGAACCCACCCACACTTCAGGCATGCCGCCTCACTACCACCACTAACATTCACTCGCGACTTTGATGCACTGTATTCACTGCAGCTCTTCTGATGCCCTTTTTCTCTTGCCTTCGGGACGTCGTTGTTGAAGTTGGTCGCAACAGCATTCACTCCACTCCTCCCTTGTAAAGCTTAAGCTTGCACTTTGCTAGCTTCCGCTGCTCTACAAATGTCGGCTGCTCGTTGGATTGGCAATTCCGCTTCACGAAGTAGACGCTCCCTCACACTCTCGTCTCTAACCCCCAGTACAACCCTGTCCCTTATCATCGTTTCCTCATCTTGGAATGAACAGGATTTAGCTTTAGTTTTGAGTTCAGTTAAGTAGGCATCGAATGGCTGGCCTTCTTTTTGTGCTGTGTTATAAAAGACAAATCGTTTGTAGACCTCATTCTTCCTGGGTGCACAATAAGCCTCGAAGTGCAGTAGCCCAGTCTTCAGGTCGTCTTTGTCTTTAGCTGACGTGAATTTGAAAGTATTGTATACCTCGATCCCATTATCATCGCTACAATTGAGTAGAATAGCCACTTTTGTTTTATCCGGTTTTTCGCACGCTCCCGACGCTTCCAAAAATACTGTGAATTTTTGACGCCATCTTGTCAAGTTATCCGCTGTTTTGTTGCCGTCAAAGCTGAGAGGTTGCGGCAGACGAAAAAGTGATTCCATTGTATGACTTGCAGGTGGAAACCACTTCTGACACCATGTAGTATTTATGCGTAGTAAAAGGAAACAGCCATTCCAGTTCACATGCTTCATTCACTACCTCCAAGTATACAATGCTCTCATAGACCATTGACTCGTCCTTGCTCATATATCAAGCCACTGCTGCCAACTCCATCACATGATGTTACCCTATCACACAAAAGACACTAATACAAATTTACCACATTATATCTTATTACACCATCATTTTTGTGTATCCATAATTTCTAAAAAAAATTCACAGTCGAGCTATGCTCCAGGGAATCAATAGAACAAATTTTAATAATCTATTGTAAGAAATGGTACATACGACATAAACAAAATAGCTATATTTAATCGGCCTGTTTGTGTAGCGGAATTTCGTAGTCTTAACGGATTCTTCTCTTTTCAGGTTTGCCGACCCCCCATAGCTCAGTTGGGAGCGAGGAAAACGCCTATTGCGTTGATTTGATGGCGGAACTAGCAGACATATTTAGAAATTTTAATAAACAAGAATCATAAGATGATGAAGTTCCTACAGCTGCACCAAATAATGCACTATAAACGATAAAATGCCTTCTAATGAAATTATGAGAAGCTATAATAATACAATGTACTAAATTTAATTGGTCTGAGGAATAATAATAATAATTCGTATGCCGTATGTATGTATTTATTTATTATTCCGTTGAACTAGATTAAGTACATAACAGTACAGTAGCATAGGAATTCGTCAAGTTTACTGCAATTAAAACCCTATGCTAAAGAAATATATACAAACCGTAATTGAATATACAGTATAAGTACACGATATACAAGTCCAACATCAAGGAGAATAATAACTTAACGATTTTTAATAACTTGAATTACTAACCACAAAGAAGAAAAATTCGTGAAAGGAGCTCATCATTTACGGGAATTGAACACATTCTGCAAATATTAACCAATTTTTACGAACTGTTTTTAGAGGTTAACAACAACATAAAAACAACACCATAACATAAAACTTTTATTGGTTAATATAAAAAAAACCCTTAAGGCGGATTCACACGTCCACAGTTCATGCAGATCCGGACAATCCAGAAACCGAACAGCCAATCAGAAGGCTTGATCTTTTCCGGACGAGCTGTACAGAAAAAGTTGAGCTCATTCCGACTTTTCTGTATGCGGACAATGCAGATATCCTACCAGCACAGCAAGTCCTCAGGATGTCCTAGGGACATCCTTGATGATATCCGGGTACATGCGATCCTCGGGATGTCCTAAGGATGGATATTTCGGATGTCCGAGAGCTTCGAAAAACCATGTCCCTAGGACGTCCCAAGTACTTCCTCGAAAAGTACATCACATCCCAGGAAGCTCCTTTGAAGATGAATTTGGGTAATCCTAAATTCCTCATCTGGGGAGCTCCCAGGGATGTCCTTACAGGGAGCTCCCACGGAGCTCCTCTCAGGAACTCCCTGGGATGTCCGAGAAGGAGCTCCCTGGGATGTCCGAGCAGGAGCTCCCTGGGATGTCCGAGTAGGAGCTCCCTGGGATGTCCGAGTAGGAGCTCCCTGGGATAACCAAGCAGGAGCTCCCTGGGATGTCCGAGCAGGAGCTCCCTGGAATGTCCGAGCAGGAGCTCCCTGGGATAACCGAGCAGGAGCTCCCTGGGATGTCCGAGCAGGAGCTCCCTGGGATGTCCGAGCAGGAGCTCCCACGGATGTAGTGGACTTCTAGGCAAGTTTCTAATATGACCACTAGATAGCTCACGATATTATTTAAATATACATTAGGTTTGTTGCAGTTAATTTAGTAGATAATTCATAACATTTATATATGCCTTAAGAAATTGGTAAATTTATTAATTTCGACACACATATTTTATTATTACTGGTAGACTTTTGGAAGTTGAAGCATTAAAAAAAATGTTATTACAGACGAATTGTTTATTCAAAAGATTTTAAGAGGCTACATTAACAATTATATGTGTTTGACTATGTGTTAAATATTAAGTTTACATTATCACCAAAACAAATACTTTTGTTTTCTTTTGTGTCGAATACTGAACTTTAACTTTTGCTGCTGGAAGGAGCTCCTAGGGATGTCCCAGGGATGTGTTTAATACAGGTCACAGGGAGCTCCTAGGGATGTCCCAGGGATGTGTTTAATACAGGTCACAGGGAGCTCCTAGGATGTCCTGAGGATGAATTTAATGCAGATCCCAGAGAGCTCCTGAGGATGTCTTGGGGATGTGTTTATTACAGATCCCAGGGAGCTCCTAGGGATGTCCCAGGGATGTGTATGCCAGACATCCTAGGGATGTCCGTAGGTAGTACTTTTCCATGAACTTTTCCTACATAAAAAGGACTTGAAATGAACTTCCCTAGGACGTCCTAGGGACGACAG
>PNEQ01066746.1:0-25071 GCA_003012365.1 Medauroidea extradentata | reverse complement strand
ACTTCAGTGTCAAGGCCAGCCGCTCCTCAGGACCAATGACCTCACGGAAGTTACTGTGTTTCACTGGGAATTTTAGTAACTCGAGCAATTCGTAGAACTTCTTTGGAGTCATGCGGAAATATAAAAAGAACTTCGCATCGTCTTTTTTCAAGTCGTCAAATAAATGATGAAATTCACCATATTCGTTTCTTCTTCTGAATATTTCGTGCACCCAGTACCTATGCTTCCTCCGTTTCTGTATCTCTTCTTCTTCAGCACATGCTGCGGCTATTAATAGCAATTCCTCATCTGATGAACTCTCCATCGCAACTGATGCATTTCTTCTGGTTAGCTCCGGTTTCTGACGGGCAAGTGGGTTATCGCCGGAAAAATGACGGTGAAGGCGGCGACTGACGGTGACGGTCGGTGCCGGACGGCGCCTGACGGTGACGGCATAGTGGGTTACCTGCTTAAGAAGTTCTATAGCCACTTCACTATGTTTGCAGTCTGTACGATTGTTCGGTGTCTAATATGAACTTTTACACTGTCATGCGCGTATTACTCATCTAATTCACATTGTATTTAATGCTTCACTCGTGATGGAACTCTCCGCAATATCTATTGGCAAGTTATAACTGTCACGTGCGTGGCTGCGGTAGCTGTTAGTTTGCTATTTGTTGATGAATGAACATGGCAATATAAATCAAACTAAGTGTTTCAACATTTTCTGAAAGCACCCAGCTATAATGATACACAACGAGTTTCTGAAGTAATGAAACGTAAAAATCAATATGTGTATAATATTTCGATCATACGGATACGAAATATGGTTTATATAAATTAATATTTTTGTTTGCCAATGAAGGGATGTAAAAAAATGTCAAAGTTAATGCAAAACAACAATAAAACTTGACTTATTTATCACTAAATTACATGTAAAGTAAAAATTTATAGGATTGGAAAGAAAAGTAAATAATGACACTGGTCAAGTTACACACGCGTATGTCTGCTAGTCTTTGTATGTGATAAGTAATGCGACGACTGGGTTTGTGAGAGAGGGAGAAGGAGATATAAAAACCTTCACTATCTTTTCAAGGCCGCAGAAACTGAAAAGGGATAACACACACTTACACCCTCTCACCCCCCTTCCTTCCAACAGCTCTGCACACAAGTAGGAACATCAGCCTGAGCTAGCAGCCGCATGCAAGTTCAACACGCATACGAGAATGCTGCTGTATTTCTATATGTTGTTTAGGTTTTATTTACTGTATGTACAGCTGTTGGTGCCACCCGCCTGTCAATTCATGGGCGGCAGCACAAAGAGGCAGTATCCACGTACAGGATATGGATGTCCTTGTCATTCGTATCGTCGTTTCTAGTTAGCTGAGCAAGTAATACAATGCTCCTCCTTTATTCATAACGGAGAAATATAATGTGTGCGTATACATTTAGTAATCGAACTAATTATGTATTAGGTATATTATGCGCCGAAATGGAAAATACACACATACTACGGATGTCCTACAAAAGAATTAAACGTGATGTGAGGAATATAGTTACGGAAAAGTAAGTCATGTACTAATATTTCTTGTACTTAGGTTATATATATATATATATATATATATATATATATATATATATATATATATATCTGTATATGTGTGTGTGTGTTCGCGGTAAAGTGATCAATAGACGCCCTCGTTACTTATATCTCAACAAATTAATACTTATTCGTCCACAGCTTGCATGTAATGTATACATATTTAGTTCACAAAGTATGTGTTTGAGGAAAAGGATGACTATCATTAGTAACATGTATTTAGATCTGACCCTAGGTTGAATTTATCGATGAAATAAGTATAAAGATAGTTGTATTTAGTTTTATATTTATTTTACCTTTCTTATTCTTATCGTCCCAAGTGCTGATGTTACAGTGTTAGAACCCAGGCTTCTGGGGATATCACCACAAACAGCACTGACCCAGGCACCTCTTCAAGTAGCCAACCAGTGTAGTGTAAAGTCGTGACAGGAAAAGGAGGAATACAGAAAATGTTGTTTTTAGCGGCGAAAAGGCTAAAAAAAAGTACCTTGTGGCCTAGCAAAATGGAAGATACAGAATAAAGTAAGGTATGATATTGATGCTTACTCATTTGTCAATACAACAATGATAACAATGTCTTCATGCGTATTATTTTTGTGATATTGCCAGCCTCCATAGCGTAGTCGCTAAGGCGCCGATCTACGGTGCGAGAGGGCAACGGTTCGAATCTGGATGGGGCATGGATGGTGTGTTGTCCTTCACTTAATTTCACCCCCATTACTCTGAAGACCTCGGGCCGTGAAACCCTCTTACCTCACCTTTTAGTGAGATAGGTACCTAATGTAGTAATTTTGTAGTTATTTATTTCATTTGCTATAATTACAGGAAATAAGCATTGGTTTTGTCAACACTACAAAGAGAAAATGGATGACAGAAACCATCGCCAATCGAGTCAATCACTGTAACTGCCCAATACGTTTCAGGTTCCCGAATTCTTCCTTGTGAACGTACAGAATTTGGCACTAAGAGGTATGTAATACAATGTTGAGGTTGAGTATTTGTAAAAATATTGGAAAACATTTTTCGCGATCAATATTATTACGCTGTGGCTGAACGGTTAGATCGCTCGCATTCAACCAAGGCGATACGGGCTCAATTCCCGGCCAGGTAAACATGCCTAACGATGTCGCTGGTCGGCGGGTTTTATCGGGGTTCTCCCATTTATCCCACCCCTTCATTCCTGTGATGCTCTACACTAACACCATTTACGCTCGTCGGCATTCAAGACTTTTGCCTACAGTGCCGTAGAACTTACTTAACATCAATTTCATGTCTGTTTGTATCAGTTACAGCAATGACGTAATACATAATCAGAATAGGTAAATTGCAGGTTTAGAAACAATGTATTCTGATAGGCTAATATGAAACATTCGTACATACGTGGTAACACATACGGACGGAATTTCCCCACACACTGTTATGAATATAAATAAAATAATAATATTACTTTTAATTTGTCCCTGGAAATTTGTCGTAATTGAGGGATGGTGCCCAAGGGCGGTATTTTTAGGCGCACTAAATCAAATAGTTATGTACTTCATGACAAAAAATGACCCATTCTGATATACTCAGGTATCCCCTGGTATTGTTTATTTTGGAGTTAGAATGGAAATGAGGAAAAATAAAACGCGTGTTTGTACATTCAAACTACTAGGTAAAACAAAGCCAGCGAAAACTTCAAATCGGAGGAAGATGTTTATCCTGTACATGTAATGAAAGACATCAGATATTTATTAATCCATATAAATAATTTTATGTAAATACACATGTCGCGAACCTTCCTCCACACACACACACACACTTGCACATATACTTTGTAACTTCGTATATACACTGTGTTATAAATGTTGATATTAATTTGGCTGCTGTCTGTGTCATAACAGTAACTGGGAGGAGAATGTTCTGAAACAATGAACCAATGGTTTATCAAATAATGCACATTTGTGTACTGTAATAGTAGGTCAAGTGTATTGTCAGATGTTCTGCTAATTACAGACAAACACTCAACAGATTAGAACCAAAACCAGGTGCTCCTGAGCATTTCTCAATGCCGTGGTTGATTGTGTATCACCTTATTGTAAGAGCTCTTGTTTCGGGTATTGAGTTAAGAATACTTATAACTGGATGTTTCATTAAGTTTTCATATGTTCCTGGTTAAATATGTAGTGATCACTCTAAAGTAGGAGCTCAAATGAAACAAAAACGATTTGTATACATATAAAGAAAAAAGGTACACCTGTTTTTGTATCCGTACTTTTTTCATAACTGGGTAACTGAAAACATGTACAGTATGACTTGCTTGTAATATGAATAGATAATTAACTACTTCTTATGGAGTGACATTGGCATGGTTTCGGATTGTGAGAGGAAATATTGTGAAAAATACATTATTATTATTATTGTTATTATTATTATTATTATTATTATTTAACAACGGTTGATAATCATATGTCAGTATGATACGTTACAGTACCTTTTGGTTGGTTTTTTTTCTAATTTCAAGAAAATGCAGTTACCAGAAGAGAATTGCCAACCAGAGATTGTGGCGATCTATGTAACCAATTGGATACTGATGACATTGAAATGGAAGATTAAAAAAAAAAGAAAAACTTAATGCGTTGTATTTAAGTGACGAAGATTGAAAAAAGCATAAAATAAATGCGAGAGGACAAACCGAAAATGAAAAATGGTTCTCTAAATGGTTCTCTGCTCGAAAGGAGAGATTATCTGCTTTAAACTTCGGACATGTATGCATCTACAAATAGTGGTCAAAATTGACTTCAGCAAAAAAACGTTGCAGTACGAAAGATATCGTTCTCAAGCGATGGACTATGGACGCAATCACGAACACATTGCAAGAAAGAGTTTCGAAGAAATAACAGGCCTGGTTGTCAATCCCTATGGATTGTTTCTCCACAAAACGTATGGGTTTTCGAGTGCTACTCCTGATGTGGTAATCGGAGACGCCGCATTACCTGAAATCAAGTGCCCGAAATCTGCCAAAGACATGACTATTCCTGAAGCCTCTGTCAAGTTAAAGAATTTTTGCATAGATCCGAAAACGAGCAAGCTTAAACTGAGCCACAATTACATTTTCCAGATACAGGGACAACTCCAATTAACTGAGAGAAGGTGTTACTTTATAGTTTGAACACACAAAGACTTACATATTGAAGAAATAGAGAGAAACGATGACTTCTGGAAGGCGAAAATGTTTCAAAAGTTAAGTTTTTGTTATGAAGAATTCATTCTTCCAGAGCTGACCGACCCCAGAATGACTAGATCATTGCCGATATGAGAACCTGACATATTTAAAATACACAAATGTTTTACATTGTCGGGAAATCTCCTTCTTTAGTGTTGTAACTTGGCAGTCACTCACCACAATTTCGTTACGGAACCAGTCACTTTTATTCAGTGGCATCATGCAAGACGTATCCAAGTTTCGTAACATACAGGGAAACATAATATACTACATGACGAACGATTTTTTTATCAGAGATCACTAACCTGATTGGGTAAGAAGGGGGGTAGACTAGGTACCAATGAATACTTGCAGGACATGCGTAAGAGACTTTGTCGATTGTACTCGTCGGAAGTGTTTTTCATTTTCGAATGCCTATCTGTGTGTACTGAGCCGTGAAAGTGTAAATAGTTATATGTTCAAATGTTAGCCTTCTCTAATTGACGTATCACAAAAATAATTATAATAGGAAGATAACATATTTTTAAGGTGTATATACAATATAATTTTAAACATTCTGCAATACACCTAATTTAGCTGTGGAAAGTGTTTTGAAAGAAAAATTACTATTACAGTACTGAATAACTGTTCATTTATTATCATTTTGTTAGTGTACAAATTTCTCAAACTTTATTACTGTACCTCGTGTCTAGTATGTAGCTCCGGGATTGAATTACACACAAATACGTCGGGATCATGTAGACAGATGTACACGTAAATATTATTCTATGTATGCTATTGCTGAATAAGAAATAATGTTGTGCCGGCTAAATCCCCCTCGTTCAGCCCTGAATTCCCGGCACCACATAGCATAGTCAAATCATCAACAGGAACACAGTTTTCCTCGCATATTCTCGTGCATAAGTGAAATGAGTATTTGGTTCCTTTATAAAAAAATTACGTTTTCACGTATTTTAACAAAGAAAGAGCTTTGGATATTTCATTACATTTGTAAATACTAGTTCCGTCCATCTTCCTAAACTATTGATAAATATGGAAACCAATTCTAAGTAAATAACAGTACTCCGAGGTTTCGATGAAGTTGCAGGTTTTACAGGCACGAGACAATATACACATTCTTTGCTAATAGTAATTATATTTGCTTCTTCGCCTAGCTATATATTTATTGCACAACACTGAGACCCACATATTGATTTAGGAAACATGTGTTTATTTTTTTGCGGAACATCATCCATTTACTTCATGGTAACGTAATCTATATTATACAATTAGCATTTCTGTATTTGCATAGTGTATACACCTCAGGGGTGGTTTGATGGGGGGAAACAATGGGGGGGGGGGGAGACATTTGAAGTAATAGGGTAAATTACCTAAATGCAGCTATAAAAACTCAAAATGTGAAAGAATGTAATAATAAATCCGACTTTTACGAACTACATTCAAAAGACGCCACAAAGCGATGCCTGTAATTACTATCGATAGATATTTTGTATAGTTCGATTAGAAAACCCCAGTTTTCGTGTGTTCATCCCATGCAAAATGCCACTCATACATTGACACAATGCACCATTTCATAAAATAAACAAATCTGGTCACTTCACCGATTTATGATAATATACATACACACAAAATGTAAGTAGCATCTGCAAGGCAAACATTTATTCCTGCGAGCCAGGAACAAAGTTGAGACGTACGTAATTGCGCGCAGGAGTAGTGACACTACCTCTGTAGAAAACGAAACGCAAACGGTTTCCTGAGTTATCACAAGGCGAAAGCTTGGATGATACTAACTAACAACCGTGTCTGAATAACAGTAGCATAGTTGGTTTAGTTGTTGAGTGTTTCTGCCTGTAATTACCACACTGTCATACAAATGTAACACCCAGCCTTACTTATTTTCAAACAGTAACATTTATCGTTACAAGAGAGAGATGGGAAGGATGCTTTTGGAAGCACATCAGAGGCCGATTGACGCATTAACACTGTTATTGCGCGAAGGGAAATAAAGGTGTGAGGGGGCGGGAATCCTGTATCGCCACACCTTATATATTAATATCTTATTTTTCTGTTTCCGACAAAAGTCTATGACCTATTCAAAATATGTAAATTGCGTTGAAATCGTTAAAATCATGACCGTGTTCCTGTAAGGCGACTCAAAAAAACATTTAGTTTTAGATTTTATTTTAAAACATTACTATACAAGATAATTTTACTGACATGTAAACTAATTAAGTACATTAATATGATATTACGATGTAAAACACAGTTTTCCTCTTTAAAATCCAGTCATTGGCTGCCGAGTTATTTCTGTAGAAAAATTTGTTCATTTTGGTGCAGCCTCGTGGTGGTGGCATTCAGATTTGAAATGGGGACATTTAGCCTTAGTAAACAGCAAAGCTTATTGTACTTACCTTCAACTTTACAGCGCGAGAGCAGAAAACTAACCTCCGCTCTACAGGACTACTGTTAGCCAGGATGGAAAATCCCGAAGCTGCTGGTTTGTAGCGTCTATGGAAAGGGTTCAAGGTTATATGGTAGCCAACCTTCTCTCGGCTGCACGGGCAGCGAACAATGTGATTAGTCATCTTGCCCCGTTCATCAACCTGCCTCGGTCTCCCCTACATAAGATTCAGCTATATTATGTACAACATAGTCAGCGAAAAACTGCCTCAAAATTAAATAATGTCTAATTTTTATAACTAACACACATTACACGATTATCAAGCAACGTTTGAACTTTGTGTTTATGATTTAAGTTCAGTCATAGGTAGCTTGTATATGTGTATAACATTTGTATTTTTGGCTTATTTTGGTTAGTTGTCAATTGTTTTGGTGTGAACTGTCGAAACGCAATTTTTCATTGAAACCATGGAATTGAATGCAGAGATGAAGGGGAATTTTGCGTGTCTGAGGTGCCGAATCTTGAAAACGCTAAGGGCGACCCACAGTTGTACACAACGTCTGTCTCATCGTAGCCTCGTGCGCAAGTCACTGAACTAGTGTTGCAGTCTTAATGTAGATTACATGACTATGAGCCATTCAGGTATGACTGTCATTTTATGGCAGAATATTTCATTTGAAGCAGGTACGGATCCAAGAGCGATCGCTCCACTCATTCAACGAACCAACAAATTAGAAATGGTACAGAAGCCTTTATTCCGCTCAAATAGAATTTAAATTTAATAATTTGGCTAAAAATTTTACTTAGCAATGTGTGAAAATTACAATCGGTAAGGAAAGTGTACTTAGGTTGAAATGAATGTAGACCTGTTATATATATATATATATATATATATATATATATATATATATATATATATATATATATATTTATATGTGGAAAGCGCACGAACACTCACAACAATAAGAACATTTTATCTGCTTAATAGAATTAACGTTTTAATTTTTTTCAAAAGTCTATTTAAAGTTTTAAAAGAAGCAAACACATAAAAAAAGATATGCATAACTAGAGATATGCAAAATTCGCGTTATTTCCTGACCACTGACTAGACTCCAAGTGACTGTAGTCTCGTTCGACGTCTCCCGCTGGCCGATATTGTCGTGACTTGCCGCGAAAAATGGTTACGCGGTAGAGAGGTCTATCTCTGTAGACGTAACACACTTAAATGCCAACACACAAAAGTTCGTGGCCAATTGAATCGCAGATTATGCTCTATTACGTATAGGAAAGTGAAGTTTAAAACCTGCTACCAGATATTAACGCGAATTTTGCACGTATCTGTAAATTAGTTAGGTGGTTTTATTTAATTAAGGTGATCATCTTTGTTGAAACCGAAGTGAGAATACGTTAGATAGTATATTATTGCAGCTATATACTACAATATAATTTTATTAATGAATTTTTGGTGTTAAATAACAATTTATTGCTTTAGCTAGATTATAGTGCTAATTTATCTGTGGAGTTTATTTTTATTAGCTTTTTGTATGCATGTAATGACATTCACGTATTTTTCTTTTGTTTTTTACATGTCATAATCTTAATAATTAATTTGTATTGTCACTCTCTAAACACTTACTTTTACCACTTGTTTAAAACAATTGCGCACAAATTAAACTGAGCATTACGGAAGTAAAGTGTATGGGAGACACTAGTACAATATACTCATTCTTCACCTATTCTCATAAACATGTTGGGGAGGAATGAAAGAAAGAAGTCAACTGTTTGACGACTAGGTACTTCTGTGCGCATCCTGATGACGTTCTGGTGTCACCCGAGGTGACTGCTCCGACGTGCTGTATTTCGCAGCTTGTCACGCACATTTTCTTCAAACTACCATTATTTACAAATAACTAACTGTTAAAAATACCTCCAAATTTCATATTTCTTTAGTATTATGTTTCTTTAGTAGTGTGTGTGGGGATGTTAAGGCTGTCTGGCCCGACAAGGGCATTGCGTCAAACTAGCTTAATATTTGTATATTTTCTTGGATGGTCGTTAGACACCTCTTCCACTGTGAGTCCCATGGCAAGCAATGGGACACATGATACGTGCTAAGATTGTTGTGTTGATAACCCGTTCCTTACTCGAACTGCGAAGGGAAGGCGTAGCGCCGACAGTCAGGCCAACAAACGCAGAATTCCAGTACCAGTGCGTGTGAATGAGTTGAACTGAACACTTCGTTTTCCATGTAGGCCTACAACGTCGCAGAAAAATTTTAATTGCGAAAGTAACAGTTTCATGCATTTACAAGGACGGCAGTGTATTTTCGGTTTCTATAATTAGGATTTGGATGAGTTAGGGACTCTTATGCTAGCTATTATTCTAATGGTTTTCTTCTACTGTCCATACCGTGTAAGAATTCCATTATTTGACAGATCATAAAAAAGTCGGACAATGTAAACAAAAACATTATGTATCCTTCCACCACCATGTGCTTTCCAGCTGACAACCGAAACATGTCAACAGTTAAGGTATATTATGATTGCAATAACATCCAAAGTGTGTTGCGATTTTCTTTGGATTTTTTTTTAAATCTCAGACAAATAATTTATTTTCAATACTATCTTCACATTAATGTTACTAGTGTTAGGTGGGCAATGTTAATGGAATTATTTCATATTACAGCAATGGATAGTCTACTACAATTATTTAAAATTTAACATTTTTTTTGTATATTTTCCTAGGTATGATCAAAATTTTATCATTTAATGACGTTACCAAAATAAACAAACATGTATGGGCAACTTATGTTTTCTACTTGACATCTAAAAATATTAAATAATAGTAGCTTATTTGGTTACAACAAAACTTAAGTTGCAAGAGCTTATGACAGTGCAAGTAAACATATTTAAAATTAAATAATAAATATAATAATTCATGCAAGCATTATTACAATTATTTGTCGTGTTGCCTTCAATTTGGTTCTACACTATCAGATAATAAAGCCGTATAGGCCTAGTTCAAGTTTCCAGTTGTAGACTACTAAACAAACTTACCTTTTGTTGTAGGGCCTGCCTTCGAAATATCAGTGTTATTATAGTCATGTGACTATACACTATATAGCCAAAATTTGTGCTCCCATAACCTAAACGGAAATAATATACAAATAGAAAGCGTAAGTATTTAATAAACATGGGTAGGTATAATTGCCTAGACCAGCTTTAAATCATTTTGTTGATTAACACATATCATTAAACAGGTTCACTTTAACGACCGGGAAATTTACAGGCGTATGTCTTCTGGCCGTTTATTTTGGTAATTGTAGGCCTAAATTTTTGCAGCTGACAGGCACAAAATCTCACGTGGACTTTATAATAACCACTTACTTAATTAAGAAAACATGGACTTTTTCTTACAAAAAGAATGTATTGAGTCGGCGCCTTGAAAAAGCATGTTTACATATAGAACTACAACAAGAACCGTAAGTGTTCACCCACAAATTCTGTTAAAATAAAAGTTGGGTAGTTTTTTTTTATTTTATGTAGCACTTTTCTCTGGACGGATTACCTACTACTTATTTAGCGAGTGTTTTTGTAGACATGCCAGCTGAAGTTACTGTCTTCCGAATCACGTCTTAATATCCCGTTGTTGTTGGCGATTACACGTCGCGTATTTTAATCCCTGCATTGCAATATATTACAATTACATACATGCACGAAATATTAAAATAACACCGTACAAGAATCTCAAACGAACCGAACACACGAGAAGGTCAAACACTCGCAACGCAAATGGCCGCTCTTTGTTTTGGTTGCTGGGACGTCATATCTCATTGGCGATTACAGGCTGGGTTTTATAATCCCTACATTACAATATATTAAATATATGCTCAGAATAATAAAGTACCACATTATAAGAATCTCAAACACACGCGAATGCGGTAACTTTTCACAATCGCAAATGGCCGTGATTTGTTTTGGTTACAGGTCGACTGATAATGGTGCAGTTGTTTGTAAATTAGTTATTAAATTACGCTATTTGAATAGAATAAAATTGTTAACTGACTAATGCTGGATACGAAGCCGTTTTATTATATTACGTTTCCTCCAAAATGCTGACTTATTTTTCATATATAATATACACTACTTTCAACGTCGGCTATGGAAGTTAACCGATTTGTTGATCAGGGCTGCCACTACTGCTTCATCAGGTCATACGTTCTCCTGTTGTTTTAAATGGTTGCCACGTGTCTGGCGCGTGTTAAAAATATTGGTAGCATCGGCTGACAAAATATGGTATTCTTACACGGGATAGACAGTAAAGTACTTTCTTACTGGTGTATTGAAGAATAAATTGATCAACACCGAGCAGTTTTTATTATTTGTATTGTATAACTTGTACGCAATTTACAATATACGTGTCCTCAAAACGCAGAATGTTGTAAACGTAAGCTTGTAATTAACCAATTGAGACAAAGGAACAGGCTTGTTAGTCTATCAGCTGAGTGACTAAATGGCTTCAATCATGCGGTATAGACGAGTGAGGTATCATTTTATTCAGTATTTTCTGTAGAATACGAATATGCTAACCCAGGAATCGAAATCGGTGGCTTTCATATCGTCTTAAAAAAGTAACAGAACATTGCAATTTCGTTTTACGGGTTATAATATTCGTAACCTACACAAAAACAAAACTGAATAAATTAACTCCTCACTCGTCTTTACCGTAGGACTCATGGCATTTTCGTGAGAATCTGGCTCTAGCTGATAGATCGGGCGCTGCAGATAATCCCTGTCAGTTTTGGTAACATGAGTTGCCACTTCTTGTCCTCTCATATATGCTCCGCGTTCACTCAAGATACTGGGGATAGAAGCAACATATCTCCACAAGTATAGGTCCTGTTTTCGTCGGGTAAAAAATTGAAATTATTTAGTTTTAATTACTGTTTTTTACAGGATAATAGTTATTCCAGAAATGTTCAGATTGCAACATGCTATACAGCATGGTAAGGAACAAGTCTAAGACACAGTTTTATGCGATATTCATGTTGCATTACTCTATTACAATTAACTAAATCATTTAAAAAAGGCTTATTTTCCACATTTTTTTCTTTAAAAAGTTAAAAGATTTTTATATACATCAAATGTCTTAGACAATTATACGACTTTACGACACCTACTTCCGAAAACGATATATTTTAACTTTATTCGTTCTCTCAATAATGTTCAATAACGGTACACATGTTTCTCGCTGTTTAGCATACCGTACCGAGCACCCTTAAAAATTAATATTTGACATGTGGCGTTCATACTTTGCTATTCAACCATTATTTATCACTAAATCATGTTATGCACCACGCACTGTATTGGAACAATTTTCTTGTGACCAGCATTTACACAGAAACCTTTTTGTGTAATCAATTTTTTACATATAATTGCGCAAAATTTTTGATAGCGTGAAGGGTAATGAGGCACGTAAAATACTTTTCACCTATTGAAGTCTTAATGAAAATTGATAAACAGCGCGCGGGTGGGTCTTGACATCTTACAGATGAGTTGTTACGGTTTGAAAATAAATTTTATTGTAAAGGCAGGTTTCACAATATCGTGTTTTGTTCCGATGAAGTGTTGACATTTTGCTGTTATGTGCGTTTTTGTGAAAAAATAGTGGACAGGGATAACGCATTTGTATTAAAATGTTAGCTTGGTGGTAATATAACTAATCTGAGAAAGGTCTTGTTGCATAAATGTCAATAACAGCGTAACAAACCAAACTTCATAAATGAGCATATGTGAAGTCGTTTGCGATATCGTAAATTTTTATTACTTTCTGCTCAGCTATTTGGTCACTTTATAGTGTCACAGAACGGTATTGTGCCCAAGTCGTGACTGTAATTTTTTATTTTGAATTGTGGCCAATCCGTGAACATTTGTATGTTTTCAACATAAGATTATTTAAACTTAATTGATAAATCAAACATTTCTGACCTTTCTGACGTTACCTAACAACGAAGTGAAACGCTGGCCATTATTAGTCATCAGTTAAGATAAGCCCTCGCCTTACACATGACCTGTGGCACGGTAGGTGAGTCATTCCATAGCAAATACAAACATTTTGAATTTTTTTTGCTGTATAATTTTTGATTTTCCTTAAACTTTTAAAGAGTTTTCTGATAATACCCTTCCTAAAAAACGAATTTTTAGTTTTTTTAATGCCACGTCTGAAATAAATCAGTTTTTCTGCTTGAAGTTTGTTGTAAAACCATCATTTTGGGGAGCTATACACTTTGTAGTACTGGTATAATTTGAAAGTTCATTAAATATAAATTTGTTGGTACACTTATTAACTAACAAATTTTTCTCCTCTTCACTGCTTCCTGAACGTACGAATTCAACTAATAAAACTGACATTTTCTGTAATTTTTTTAGATAAAAAATTTAATGAAGAACTTTAATAAAGGACAACGTGAATTGTTTTGCTATGGTTCATCCTGTAATTACTTTTTGTTCTAGCAAAATTATCTTGATAACTTTTATTACTACACTGTAAAAATTACCTAGATAAAAAGTTGTTGAATATGGGGACAACTTTAAATATCTTATATATATATATATATATATATATATATATATATATATATATATATATATATATATATATATATATATATATATATATATATATAGTATATATATATATATAGAGTATATATATATATATATATATATATATATATCTTTTTTTCAAGAAAACAATGTTTTGCATTGTTTCTTTGAGTGGGAAAAAAGTTAATCTTGCATTTTTAAAATTCTTTTATAGCTCTTAACTGAAACATGTTTTGTTTTGTTATAGTTAAATCGCTTTTATTAATTTTTGGACACTTGGTCAACATAGAATTGATGTCAACAACCAGCTTCGTCAGGGCGTCTTCCTACTCTCTCCGTGTAAACACTGCGAGTGCACTATTGTTTCCTGAAGAATACATTCTCTCTGAAGGAATTACTGAGTCAGTTTGTATGAAACATTTCTTTTCAACGATTCTCACCTGACGAACAATATATTTCTATTACCTTTAAATACTAACCAAAGAAAATTATTTAAAAAGTTACAATTATTTTACTAATTTATTAATTTATAAATGAAGTTAAACGTCTTAAAGTAAGCCTATCTTTTTTGGAGGGTTTCTCCTAGTAGTAGCCACGCTATTGCCATTCCTTGAATTTATAGTTTTTACACTAAGAAAACCATATTCAAGTCGCCCGGAGCATGTATTGGCAGAACTAGCTGACAATGTAGCTTCATGGTACTCTCGTATGTAAACAGCCACCCCACCTCCTCTTTTAGATATGCGGTCGTTTCTGAACAATGAATACCCAGGCATGGCGACAAGTACACTAGATAAAGAAGGAACAAACAACGACTCAGATACCAGTAGGGCATGGAAATCTAGTCGCGAGAAAGTCGTACGAAAATTATCTATGTTGCCGACCAATGATTGGTCGTTTGTATGGGCTACATGGAAAGCACGGGGTTGGCATTGTAGCTTATTTCTGAGAACACAGCTTTCTGTTATAGGAGTTGCCAAACCGGTTTTGCGGGAATGAGGAGGGGTTGCATGTTAACAGTTCTGTGAGGTTCTAAGGCCATGGTCACTACTGCTCAAAGCTTGAAAAGTTGAAAGGTGTTCATTGTGCTAGCCATTTGGACCAAAGATATTAGAACAAAATCTACATAAAGAACTCACATAGCATGAAACGCTAGAAATGCACTTTGACATAATACAAGGTAACACAAGGGCACACTACATGTAGCACACAAGATTAGGGACACACATTCACGTGCAAAAATTGCACACTCGTACATAGCAAGAACTATGTAGTGAATTGAGTAGCTTCAATATATTTTTACATAATTAAAGGGCTAAGAGCTGTTTGAGGAGGAAATTAATAAAGAAATTATAAGCGTTGAGAAACAAAACTAATATAATTAGGCAATTAACTAATTATGCAGTGCGATGGGTCACTGTGCTTTGGATAGGTCTTCCATCCGAGTAAGAGTGACTTTTCGGTTCTCAGCCTTCACAATGATGCGGCCATCCAAGTGTCCACACGTTTTCCTGTCCGTACTTGGAAATGGCGGCCTGCAGAACTTTCCAGTCTTTCCGCGGTCTGGTCTTCACGAATGGTGATGGCAGACCATGCCAGCTTCCGTTTGCAAGTGAAGACTTATGGCCGTATCTATAGGCCTCTTTCGAATGACAACCAACTGCTCACCAACGCTTTCTATATGGGGATAGCAGTTGGTTATCATTCGAAAGAGGTTTATAATATCGGCCCTTAGTTCCTCACGCGATGAGTAGAGACCTGAAGAATTCGCGCTTTCTTTCGGGCTCGAGCTAGAATTCAAACAACTGCATGTTGATGTCATATTTGCAACTGGCCCTTGACTTTTTTGACACGTCTTGGAACTCGCTGAGCCAATGTCATAATATAACTTAATGCAGGCCCATATAAGTGTTTTAGCGATCATCTGTTGTCTGCTTGAGTACACATATATGCATGGAGGTTAGCCTGCAGGACAATGAACACGCGAATTTTTCCCGTCTCTAGAGATAATACACGAACTTCATCATTGTGGGTCGCGACTTTACACCGTTATTTTTCCCGACGCGATGGCTCCAGTTTACATCTGTTACTGTAATTTGTTGCAGGCCTAATTTTTTGTTGGTACTGAAATCACACCGAACATTCGTAGACTTGAGCGTCGCCGGTACTGTTCGAATTCGTCAGTAGCCAATGCAAGACTTCTCTACGTTTTCTCCAGTTCGTCGATTGTTTTCTTTACTTCCGCTTTTAGTTTTCTGGTTTCTTCAAGATCAATATCCAGAGTCACTTTCAGTTCTTCCACTACGGCGTTAAAGACAGCGGACGTGAGGGAAGCCACAATGTTTTTCATTACGCTTTCCGACTGAAGGAATGTCATGGCTCCGTTCTTCCACTACACTGTCTAAATTGCATTGCTTTTTAAAATAAATTCAAAGAATCTGCGTCACTTTACAAGATTACATGATGTGAGAGGGTTTTACGGTCATTTAACAGCGCCGTAGACCAGCACCTAACCGAGTACGCTACGATTTAGTTTGTGCATGTGGAATTAATAGTAGGCCAACAGTTATGCTGTAGTCGTCAGTTCTGTTCCTTTGTGTATAATTGCATAAGTGCATTACGTAGTATAAAATTACTTTAAAACGTGACAACAGGCGACGTAGTAGCGTGTTGCAATATTGCCTGGCAAGCCGGACATCAAGACATCCGAGCGGCAATCAGGTCAGCGTTGGGAAACCACGGAAGACAGCAACTCACCTCAACCCCCTCGTAGTGGCGCAATATTGAGGACAAGCACGCCGATATATGGCACGGTTACCAAGTAAACGAGGTCTGTCGTCCACCAGCATTCATCTGATCAACAGTAGTGCAGTTCTCCGCCGGGGACTCGGGGTCGAGCCCCGACGGGTGCGTGCTCGTCCTTCGATGCCGTCGCCTCATCAGTCCATCTTCGGTAAGGTCGTCAGATCTAGTTATGTGGCAGCAACCCTTAACTTTACATAATAATTAAATAATCAGTAATATTGCGCTCCCATCCTACATTAATATAATACTTTGTAAACGTCTTGTATTCAGAGTACCTGCCATTGTAGTGTAGTAAATGCCCGTTTAACCACAACGGTCCTAAAGTCATTTAGCCCTAAATAATATCTAAATAAACCCACAGTGTAGCTACCATCTGAGTGAAACCCCCATATTAATAATAACTTATGAATACCCAATGTAATAACGACTTACAAAATAATAATTTTGTAACAAGCGTAACTTGGCTTTTGTGAGTTTTTATATGTATTTTAGGTCGGTGTACCAATGGTGTTGAAAAAAATAATGATGGCATGTTTACAGTATATCATAGCATACGGTAGGAAAAAATTATTATTCAAATCGTAGGGAAATTATTTTGCATTGACGGTGGTTTATAGATGTATTTTTATCTTTTTGTGGTTTTCAAACTTAACACATATGTTTTTATCTAATTCAGTAATTATTAAACATTATTAATCGCGATGGATTTTAAAACATATTCTTTCAGTCGTGTACATATTATAATACGTTGATTTATCTGTCGAAAAATTTGAATATTATATATATATATATATATATATATATATATATATATATATATATATATATATATATATAGTATGGAATATGGCTCAGATCTCAAGAGACTTGGTCGTTCAACAATGTTGATACGTTCAGTTCCATTCTCCGTGCTGCAACCTCGGCTGCTCTTCGCTGAGGACGGTCCAGCTGAGGTAGCGACGACAAAAAAGGGGGTGGGGCTCACTTTGAAAGGGGTCCCATGTAAAAGAGATGAAAGAAATGCAAATTGAAATTGAAGTGACGGGATTATGGTCAGCACTTAACATCTGGGTTTTTAGCGCTGGTGGGGCATGGCACGACATATGATGTGGCACCGTAATTTGGAGAGAAATTTTAGCTCGCATAGTTTTCTCATAACGGTGCGTCAAAGTCAAAATGTGCATTTTCTGCTGCCATGCAAATAGTGAAAAACAACTGAATTCATTACGTGAAATATTTCACAGTGAAATAACATACTATGGGCTACGTAATAACACATTTTAAAAAATCCCGTGAACGGTTTTTGTATTTTTAAAAAATTGTTGAATTTGCCACTTTTTTACTGTGCTTTTGCTATATTTTTTAAATTCAAAATATTACGTTGTGGGTTTTTAAATGTTTCATTGCGTAGCTCATGGGATGTAAGTTCACAGTGAATAATTTTGTTTAAGTAGGTCAGTTGGGTTTCACTATTTGCATGGCAGCATAACAAGCAAATTTAGACTTTGACACCCCGTTATGAGAAAACTATGAGAGCTAAAATTGTTTCAAAAGAGGAAACTACACTCACAAGTATCGTCTACAAAACTAACGATATTTCATAAAAATATGATTTCATCGTGCTTGAACACCCTTAAGGAAACCCGCCGACCAACGGCATCGTCCAGCACTATTCCTACATGCGAAAATTTTGAGACTGACCCCACCGGGAATCGAGCCCGGATCTTTTGGTGGGGGGGGGGGAGGTCTAACCCCTCAACTATCGCGGCACCTTATGAAATTAATATACGACGTTAAAAGTTAATAGTTATTGAACCTGATTTTTCTAGACACGGACCAGGGGAAGGCGACGAACATCACATCGCCACTAGGCGCGAAGTACTAACAAGCGTGCAGTGTTTTCGTAGAAAGTGTTTTTAAGGTTTTTTGACGGGACTTCATGCTAGAGCCCTATTATATAATTTGTGGAAAGTATGTGGTGTAGTCCAATGACGGTTCTATGATTTTGTTTTACGATTACGGTTAGTATTTTCTCAGCTACAGCAACGCGAAAAAGTAATTTTCAGTACTTTTGAGGAGCTTGGTAATCAGGTTCTTAATTACCAGACGGCATGTTTAAAACTACAGGGACACAATTTGTTGTGGTTCTTCTTTTCGTAGATAAATGCATTAAAACATTTTTAATATTTATACACGAAAATGTACATTTCGTATCATGCTGCAGAACGTCACATGCGCCAGCCAGGTCCATTAAAGGCGTTCAAGTGTGTTTAAAATCATAACTTTATATTTTTATGAAATGTTGTTAGTTTTGTAAACGATTCTTGTGAGCACAGTTTCCTCTTAGAAAACACATTTAGCTCTCATTGTTTTTTTCATAACGGTGCGTCAAAATCAAAATTTGCTTTTTGCGCTGCCATGAAGATAGTGAAAACCAATATTGACCTACTTGAATGAAATTATTTACCGTGCACTTACATCCCATGAGCTATACAATTAAACATTTAAAAACCCGTAACGTAATATTTTGACATTTTTTAAAAAGTCGCAGAAGTGCAGAAAAAATTGCAAACTAAACAATTTTTAAACTGTGAAAATAGTTCACGGGATGGTTCCTAACGTATTTCTACGTAGCCCATAGCATTTTATCTGGCTGTGAATTATTTCACGTACGTTAGTAAGTTGGTTTTCACTATTTCCATGGCAGTAGAAGAACATGACAATTTTAACTTTTACGCACCGATGTCAGATAACTTTGAGAGCTAAAATGGTTTTGTAAGAGGAAACTGCACTCACAAGTACTGTATACAGAACTAACACTAGGCATATTTCATATAAATAAAAAATTACGTTTTTATCGCACTTGAATGTCCTTTAATCTTGCGCTCGCGTACTGGCCATGTGTTGGTGTGAGGCACGGCGCCTAGGGCGATGTTGACCGGCTCATCTGGTGCGGTATCACTTCTACCACGAGACACTAAAACGGCGTGCAGTGCTATCGCAGTACACTCGCCTGACTCACACTTTCAGTGGTGACCCGGTCTTTTTATTGGTGGAAAGTTTTAAGCAAAGTCTATTGCATGTTTTTAAGTAGTTTCTCACGAATCCCGTGAGTAGTTTTCAGATATAACAGGTGGGAAAAGCTTTTTTTTCGGCATTTTTGAGGGGCTCCGAAATGATTTTCCGACATGACATGATGCTTAGAAACTACCTTTTCGTCATTGTTTGGAGTGTATTTAATTTTAGTAGGTACAGTGGTGCGGTGGGCACACGTGGAATATTTCCGTTATAAAACGTATTTACGAACACTACAACACATTTTAGTGCGAGGTAGGCGCAGCCCTAGGCGGTTATGCGGTTCAAAACATGCAAACTTCAGGTGAACGCTACTGTGAAAATTGATTAATCACATTTTTAAAATAAGATAATTTGTAACAAGAGGGAGGATTCAAAGTTTTTGCCAAACGACGCTGGTTTGTGACAGTGTCATTTGAGTAAAAGAACATCTCGCCTTCCCATTCTACAGAGACTGTTGGGTGCAATTAATTTTGTTCTTGTTTTTAAACCAATTGTGAAATAGCGAAATATATATTTACTGTGTTATGTGATTACTTTATTTAGACTGCATATGCACGTATGATGTTTATCATGAAACAAATTTCATTTTCCAATTTTAGTTACCTAGACTAACTTCCGACTTTGTTTAACGGAATCGTTAACATATTATCGCAATAAGGGATATACCTACCAGTAAGTCATTTATATTCATATTAGCAGCCAATAAATTCTTATTTTCTGTAACTACCACTTCAGGCTACTTATTATTCACGCTTACTCTCTCTCTCTCTCTCTCTCTCTCTCTCTCTCTATATATATATATATATATATATATATATATATATATATATATACATATGGCAGGGTAACCAAATGTCTTTACGACAATAGTCTCCGTTCCCAATCCATTCCTTACTATTTACGTTCGTCTCTTATAATTCTGACACGTTTCTCTTTACTCTCGTCCACAGTTTCATCACTGCGGACCGACACTCGCCTAAATTTGGTGTAGACCTCTCGCCGAATATTCTCTACCAAGTCGCAATCGCTGTTGGTTCGTGAAGTCACAATCATCTTCTCTGCTCGCTGCCATACAGGTCACTTGCTGCTCTGACTACAATAGTCTTCTGAATTCACCTCGAAATGGACGGTGCTCCAAAAACTAGTGGGCTCGGGGAAAATCACTCTTATACATGAGTGGAAATTTCTGGAAAGCACCTACAGTGACGAGGTGAAGATAAAATTGGCCTATTTGGAATAGTAAAGAGTAAACAGCCCCTCTCTTGGCACTGGTACGATGTTTCATATCCTGAGTGATGCGGCTTCGCGCCCTCTGTTATTAGATGTTGGCTGCAATGTCTTCAGAGAACAGTTCATATTACTAAGGCTTGCTGCTATAAACAGAAATTTCGTATTCAGCGTAAAGGAATAGACAAGTTTGTATCTCGCGCTGTGCGTGGTGATAGGAGTTGGTCGGGTGAACAGCGTCTTATTTTCCAGTCTTCAAAGCATTTGCTTCTAGCACGTAACAATTCTTTTAGAAAAATAATTATTTGTTGTTACTAAATGTTATTATAGTTCAGGTTCAGTTTCTGTGCTTTCAAGTAAAACAAGTAAATTAAGGATGTATCTACGTACCCTTAAAATGTTGTCAGCATGTTTGAATTTTGCATTTTCCAACTAAACTAATGTGTATTTAATATATTAACCAAGTAATTAACGTATGTGCATTTGATATAATGTCGGCTATGATCGGGTACAAAATGAAAAAAATAAAATAAAATAAAATTACGAAAAAAAATATATATTGAGTCTCTTTTGTTCTTACTTATTTCGGTTATAGATTTTACATCGTTAAACGATTCAGCATTTGCTATATAGACGTGTCTAGGGCAGCTTGTGCACGTTAAAAATAATGCGCAGAAAATGTTCTGTTTTTTTTGTAATTGCTCAATATTGAACGCGTGCCTGCTTAGAAGTAGCAGCGTTACAAGTGTGAATTAATTATTAATTTTCAACATCTGAAAATAATACATTCTGTCTGCATGTGTTCCATAGTTGTGATAATTTAATCTGAACATTTAATATAAAGTTCGTACCTAACGACCTGGATGTCAAAGAGACGCTTAGTTTAAATAGGCCTACTTGCCCACAGTTTTTAATGTCCATATTTATATGTATGTGGTGAGTGGGCAGAAGAGGTGGCCTACAAAATCCTTAGTTTATAAGATTCGTAATTCCTCTCGCCGACTCTACAACCTGGGATGCACCGTGTGGGACACATTCTGTGGCCGAAAATAATAACATACCGTGAATTTATACACTCATATATACACATGCGTATGTGTAGATACAAAAGTACGCTTGCAGGAGTAATTAATTAACACACTTTAGTTAGCTCAACCTGTATGTATAAATGTAATAAAATTTTTCCATTAAATTTTCACCCTCTTTTGCACATTTAGCCCAGCCAAATGAGATTTTTCGAGAGATAAAACTCCCGGAATTTTGAAACTTGGCACAGTTATTAATTTGTGCCTACGCCACAACATACTGCAAGTCCCCGAGGTTGTGGTATGAGCAGCGGGTGGAGGACCCATTGAAAAAACATTTTTAACGTTTATTTGGAAAAATATCCGTAACTACTGATCTTCGCGTAAAGCACTTACAAAAATTACTAAAGAGAAAACTTCCTACAATAATGTATTACTATTTAATTTTTGTAGGGTTAATAGTTTCACAGATTCGAGGCGAGCTAAAAAAATATACTACTCTAAAAGTTGTTGTTTATTGGCAATTTTTAATTGCACTATACAGTCAACAGTTTAGCGATCAGTACTTATCACTGAATAATATTGCGATATTAGTGTTTGCATGTACACATACAAATACAGAGAAGTAATTTTTAAATTACAACTTAAAAATATTCTGTAGAGATGTTGACAAGTAACGCACATGCAGGTGATATTGGAAAGACTGTATCGTCCAGAAATAGTTTTCCGTTAAATCAGGGAGGAGGGAAGTTAAAATGAAATCATACTCATCCTCGGAGTTACAATAATTTAAATATTAAACAAGCATTCTTGAAATCAGCAAAGAATGTGAAGCCTATCTTCCGTCACTGCCATCCACGAATGTCTCAGCCCAGCAGCATATGCTATTAGTGTGTTTTTGCATGTGCAGCAGAGGTTGGGCAGTCACTTGCTACCTGAACATTGGAGGAAGATAAGTGGTAATGCTGGATTACAAGAAGCCCTATCAACCAAGGACCCTGCAGCTCCTGACTGGATCTTGAAAGTTATTTTTTGCAGATGTGCATCTGGTTGTGTGAGACGATGTGGGATCATCTCCATCTTCATGGTCAAACAATACACATGTACCAGATTACGGCTGGTGCTGGTATCACTGGCCTAAGTTCCCCTTGGCAGGCTTAGTGTGATCACCCCTTGCTGAGCTGCCTGCAATATTATGTACTAACATACGATCATAAAATGTTAAGTGTATATTTCCGAGGGTGTTCACATTTTATACCTATAAGCTTTGTACAAGTTACTTTATTCACAAAGAGGATTTGTAAATTTATTTCTGGACGATACAGTCTTTCCAATGTCACCTGCGTGTGTTACTTTGCTACAACTCTGTAGAGTGTTTTGAAAGGTCTAATTTAAAACTTACACGTGTGTATACGCAGACATAAATATCACAATATTATTCAATTATAAGTACTGATCGTCAATCCGTTGACTGTAAAGTGCGATGGAAAATATCCAGCACACAACTTTGAAAGTAGATTTTTTGCCCGCCTCGATTCTGCGTAACTATTAATCCTACAAGAAATGAATGACATTTTGTGTAAAGTTTTGTTTTCTTTAATATTGTATAGTAAGTGTTCTTCGCTAAGATCAGTGATTATGAATATTTTTTTCCAGAAGACTTTAAAGAATCACCTTTGAATGGGTCCCCTACACTCCGCTCATTCCTCACCCTCAGGGACTTACTATGTAGTCGAGTAGGCATCAATTAATAACTGTGCAAGGTTTCAAAACTCCGAAATGTTTTTTCTCTCGATCGCCCTATCTTGAAACAATTAATTTTGAAATTTATAATTACTTATATCTTCCATTTTATTGAACAGTAAAAAAATACAGTTAAAGTTGAAATAATCCCACCTTTATTTAGATATGAACTAAAAGGTTGGAAAAAAAACTTTAAATATAAAGATTTTGTTCAACATCGATAGAATGTCCTACAATTCTGTAAATCTTACTTAACCATCATATAATATTGAAGTCATTCACCTAAAGAAAAACACGGGGTGTTCTTAACTAAGTCTAATTTTGTTCAGTGTTTTTAGCTTATTCAAAAATTTCGGTTGTACTGAAATGTGGGTACATCCTATAGCTGTTGAACAAAATCTGTATAGGCTATTTAAATATTACTTTCAGTTTTTCATTAATTTTGCTACAAAAGCTTCTTTTATTTTTAGTTTTTAACCATATTTTTTTTAACATAATCGGTTTGACTAAAGAGTTGCAATGACTTGACTATATACCAGTTACCGAATTTTTTAAATGGCTATTGAATTGTGTATATACACTGGAATAAAGCGTATAAAACATAATGTTATTAAGAAAGTCGGTATACTTAAAGTTGTCACTAAAACGTGTATAATAATAATAATAATAATAATAATAATAATAATAATAATAATAAAATCGTCTTTATTAGGCGCAGTTAAGGCATATATGCCTTCTCGTACACTGAACCCATATTAGGTACATACAACACTTATTTTAGAAATTAAAATTAAAAGAAAATAAAATAAAAATTAATAGCAATAAACTATACTACCTAACTAACAGTAATAGCCTTAATGTTTACAAAAGACAGCCACGCTGAACAGGCACTTGAAAGCTTTCTATTGTTTTATAATGTTTACAAAAGACAGCCATGCTGAACAGGCACTTAAAAACTTTATATGGTTTTAATTTTAAAACACAGTAAGAAGGAAACAAACAACTAACACTAAGTTCAGTCATACGTACATTCATACAAGCATTCATTCAAAATGTCAACTTTGAAGATCGTGGTCGCGCAGTAGCAAGCACTGCACAGCTTCGTCTTGAATTGGTTGATGGAGAGCTTGATACATTTATTTACGAAATAGTCCTCGCCGCGAATGTTCTGACTCAACTCATTCCAGAATCTGGCAGCCGAGAAACTAAAGGAGTTAGAAAAGTAGTTAGTTTTATGAGACTGTATTAATAATTTACTATCAGTTTTTGAACGGGTGCTTACTTCATGTGAGTGAGATAGGAAACTGAAGCGATTACGTAGGTAACCAGGAGAGTTGTCGTGCAGCACTTTATTTAACAGCAGCAAACAGTGAAATTTTCTTCTTCCGCGCAAATTCAACCAT
>PNEQ01066745.1:0-25073 GCA_003012365.1 Medauroidea extradentata | reverse complement strand
TCTTGCAGGGAAGTATTGCATTTCAATGTCAATAACTGTTTTCGAACCAACAACTTGCTGATGGTGCTCTTTCTTTCAAAAATGTTGCTTAGGGCAGCTAACATTTCTGCTGCCGTTTCCGCATCTCTAATGTAATCTATATGGCGATCAGTTACACAGTTTATGATTAAATTTTTTGCCTTCTTGTCTGTTTGTTTACCTTTCTCGAGACATTCTCCTGTCAGGTTTTTTTAACTGTTCATCCCCATCGACGACACTCCTCATCCCTTTTTCATCAAGAAGAGACAACACGCGGAATTTCCAGTTCTTAAAATTCGTGTCGGATAGCTGTGGGTATTGTATAGATGTTGTGCCTGCTGCCATGTTCTCAATTCTGTAGAAGTCACAAGCACACGTTTACTTTTTCTCTTTTGCAATATTTACTTACAGCGTTCTGGGCCCATAACCTGTTACAAGATGTAAGTGAAATTCAGCAGCTAACGAGCACAACCATTTATTTCATAGTCACACACTTGACTGTCTTTTGTTGTTTCTTTCAGCTATTTACAAATACAATTGTCACCAATAACAGTATTATCCAGATAGACAGATTAACTGATACTTCTGCTCGCCTGTTTATAGTAATTCATAAAGTTAATGTTTAATGTTATGCCTGTACTTTCATATTTACACTTTTTGACTTGTGTTGCTGATTATTTGAGTTTGTAAAATGGTTAATGGTTATGTTGATGTTTTGTTATTTGATTTTTAGTTTTGAATAAATCCCTGTTGGGACTGAACCCGATTTTTTATCTTTAATTGAAGTTGTAGTTACAGTATACCTTTTCTTGATTGGATCATTAATGTGATTTTGATTGCTGCTATTGATGTTTGATTGGTATTACTTTACTGAGGTGTTAGAAGTTACGAGTTTGACTTAGTTTTGAGTGATGATTACTTTTGCCTTAGCGCCCTTGCAAATCTATAGGGATTCGCCACCCTCCTTACCTTGATCTTGTAATTTTGTTACCGTCACCAGTGGTTGAGGTGCTAGCCCCTAAGTAGGGGACGGTACAATCTCATCCGGGACATGTGAAGCCAAGTAGCTAAATGAAGGTTATGTTCGGCTGCGGTATCCATGGAGATAGGAATTGTTTCCCACACCTGACTGAAGCTCCGCCTCTTTTCAAGTCGTCCATTAAGTAGACGAGATATCCACATCACAATTTGCGCCATAAAAATATACTTTTTCCCATTAATATTCATAAACTATTGTCTAAGATTGCTGCTGTTTTTATTTTTGCTTATTGAATTGAGAAATTTGAAATTTCAATTCATGCAGTAAGCACTGATTTGAGTGTGTGGTAGACAGAAAGTTTCATCGCTAAGTTTTCATTTGATAATTGTACCTGACTATCAGATAAATTGTGACTAAATGTTGCACGTGTGAACTATATATTTATCTTTTTTTTTGCATAATTGCTTGTCAAAGTCAACATTTTCATTTCGCTATATTAAGTACGACATTAAAACCAACTGACTTACCGAAAAGGAATCATTCACGCTGAATAAAGATTCCGTAGGGTACAGGATCTCCTATATAAAAATAAAAAACAATAGTAATTATTAAATATGTTTGTAGATTTAAAAATTTCTGCAACTTGAAATAAAAATTCAAATAAAATAAGAATTTTCTAGTATACAATGTTTCGTACAGGCGACTTGTCAGCGAGACGAATGCGTACCACTTTAGTGACTAGAGGCTACGGTGGAGCATGATTCCTGTACCGTGTCTTCCTTATCGCTTCCACACTTCTAGGCCTCGAACGAGCAAAATACATCCACTTAGTCTTCAACAATAAGTCCACTTCTTACCCCTTTCCCACAGTAACGACAATAGAAGGAGAAATTCAGTTGGTTACATTTGTCATATTTATTTTAAGTACCAGGGCACATGAAGGACATGGTAGATTTAGGAGGAAACATTCACCGCCATCTTGGTTTAGTTGAATAATTGCCACACAATATGAATTTTAATATTTTCATACATCTGGTTAAGATAGGGATAGCCTAACTATAACTAAACTGGAAGTTTAAATAAAACCTTGATATCTTTAATTTTAATAATTTCATTTGTGTGGCTCCCGAAAGAGAATTTTATAAAAATTTGCCATATCTCAAGCGAAGTTAACAAATTAATTTCTTTGTGATGTAATGTATATCATGCTGTCTACCTTGTATTAATCTACGCCCTACCGTAGCCAAACGTGCAAAAAAATAGACGACTAGGGTTAAATAATATTTTTAATAATTCCGAAATGGCCATGAATGTGTCGACGTAACATTGGCATGTAATTACGCACGTTCATCCGAAAGTTATGCAAACACTTTGCGAATTCGTTGCCTGAAGTTTGACGTGTCGCTTACTTCCTAGACCCACGCAGTTCGTCCTGTTTTTTCCCCAGTGTCCTGGGTGGTTGGCAGCGTTGTTTTATCGCTGTTGTGTTTGCTCGTGACGGTTGGCAAGAGCGGAGAGGTAGTATTGGACTACACCAACCCAGCTTGTCGTGGGAGAGCTCGCCAGGGACCCAGCCTGCGTGATACGACCAACGTTGCTGTCAGACGGGACAAGGAAAGAGGAAATAGATCGGTGTTTCCAGTCGTCCTGCCCTCCTACCCACTCTCATGACCGGCCAACCAACAATGACAGTTACATGTGGCAACCCCGCACCACCTAACCTAGTGCAACATCTGGCCACACCGCTGAACAGGTCCTGCCACCTCCACGACTGCCAACGTGGCGGACACAGCTGGCGGCGTAACAGGTTCTGGGATTAATATTTATGTAGCTGTCCCACTCATTCATACATACATACATACATATACACACACACACACATTGTGTCCAAGAAAGGCCGCACAATAAAATCACCACGCGAATTCAGGGCTAAATTGGAGTCGAAAATATTGGTAGCAAAATGCTGTACGATGACATTTTACGCACATAATGTGGCAATACTGCATTGTGTTAAGTCCCCTCTTGTACAGATAGCTTATTTACAGTTCTGCTACTGTTATAATCGTATTGTGCATAGGTGCAGGTTCAAATCCCGAGTAGTCCGAACATAATTATTCTTCTACTCTACGTTACATAAATAGAATAAATATGTAAACGTGCGGAGTATAATTTTTAACCATATTGAAAAATACTGTTTAGTTAAAAATAAAGTTAAAAATTTATATTGCAACGAATGTAATTTCAAAGTAAAACGCGTAATTCAGATGTTTTATACACAACATCTTTCGCTCCGTGAAATTAAAATAGCGCTTGAATCAACGATACTACTAGGGACAGGAAAATTTCGCGAATTAAAAGACCGACATGTTAGAAACAAATATCCCATGCATACTCAAGCCCCGACCATTTGTCCACCAGCTGCTACTCAGTGGAATAACAGACAATGAACGAATATACGGGGCTTGAGTATGCATAGGTAGGGACCCTTGTTTATCGCGAAAATAATTTCGCCTCACTTTGTTTCCGTGCCTTACGTGCACATCTGCAGTTCTGCTTCGTGTTCAGTGATTGGATATTTTAACTGTCACGGGCCTTGAGATTCTACCGGCAAATCACAGGCGTGTAGAAATGCAGGAACGTTATTGTAATTGGCTCAGTCAAACGAGATACGGCTCTTCACACAGACATGATGCCAATAACCATGAGACATAATTGCAGATGTGCACGTAAGGCACTAAAACAAACTGGGGCAGATTATTTTCACGAAAAAACAGGGTCCCTATGCATAGGACAATGGATTCTAGCCTGTGTGTCATTGAATTAGCGACATTTTCCTGGCCTATATATGTTTGACTAGAGCTGGCAGACTTTCACTTCTCGTCTCTAAAATATGTTTTGCATAGGTGTGACAAGCAATGGCTGATTTAAGAGGAGTCCTTCGTGGTGACAAATTTCTACCTTTGACACGTGGGAACAGCGTAGCGATAAGAGCCAGTGTCCCACGCTTGGCGAGAAGCATATCGCCTCTATTCGCAGCGCGACAAACTGGCGTGCAAGGTTCTCCTTGTAGTCTTTTTACTATGATACTTTAAGCGGTGGCCCCAATATTTTATTTTTGCATAGTATGAAGTAAAGACCAATGCATGCCTCTCGTTTTGCACTTTACGAATTCAGGAAATATTTTCGGAGTTACAACAGTCTAAAAAAAACCGATTTTAGCCATTTTGAGAGGCCCGAATATCATGTTTCTAACAAGCGTGCTGCATTTTTGAAAAAATAGAAGCATGGTCTCAAGTGTGTGTTGTTTTCGTAGGTAAACATAATATGAATACGTTAAGCGGTTTAGCGTATAAAATAATACGCGTGACACGTTGCAACGCCGTCCATGCGCCAGTCGAGGACTCCTCTTAAGGGGGAGCTACCGGGCTTAAGGCCCCAATCTCCAAAATCGTGTTCAACATTACGTAGCCAAAGTATATCCAGTCACCTCAAGGAAACCTGATTTTTTTATATGGTGATCCAAGTACATTTAACGTGTCCTACTGTACTTCTTAGAGACCTAAAAAATTCTGTTCATTGACATGTAGGCCAGACTCCAAGAATATATGTGAACTCATGCAGACCACAGCGGTTCATTGGCTGCTAGTTAACACAGTAAAATGGGTCCGTATTTAGTTACACTGTTATTACTGGCTCATCGACTTCAAGGCGGTGTCAAATAAGTCAACGACCAATTATGAACGTGATACATACCTATAGTTGCTGGAATTCTAACTTATGCCTGGAAGAAATGGCGAATTTTTCAGGTCTCTACCCTTAACGTCATATTAAATATTCGTTAGAGAGGTAAAGGAATTCTGCACAGCTTACGTGTAAAACAGTGACACTGGTAATCAAAACACACTTTTACTACGAGGAAGTTCAGATTCAGAATGTTTCCGGCCGCGCGAGTACCGCTACGCCCTAATGGAGATGGCCAATTTGCCTGATAGCTTAGGGACGCTGACTTATCACGGGGAATTTTAACTTTTTTTTTTTTAGGTTTCTGTATTATATGCATATACAGGATGTCCAGAAACCAACTGCTAATTAACACACCACACGAGTCCTGGGCTAAATTGGAAACGAAAATATTATTGGCAAAATGTCGTACGATATTTTATTCTCATAATGTGGCGTGACTATTGAACGTCCGTGATTTGTCTATAAGGAGATACATAACCACCCTCCTATCATGCAAGACTGAGACCACTACGATGTTTTAGGAAATAGCTTGGGCAATGATCTTTTTTGCGAAAAGCATTTTGCCCCAGTTTTTTTATTAGTGACTTACGTTTACATCTGCTACTCTGCTTCGTGATTATTGGCAGCGTGACTTTGTGAAGGACGTCTCTCATTTGACTGTGCCTATCAGAATAACGTCACTGCAACAGCACACGTCTGTGATTTGCAGGTAGAACCTCCAGACACGTGAGAGTTAAAACACCCAATCACTGATCATTAAGGAGAACTGCAGATGTGCACAACAGGCACTTAAAGAAGCTGGGGTAAAATTTTTTTCGCGAAAAGTTTGTGTAAGTTAGAGATGATGGTTAGAGATGACCTTTTATCGCGGGAAAACTTTACTGTTTGCTGGGTTTCAACGCACGTTCAGCTTATTAGAAGGTGATTGGCTTTTGTTTATGCAATGAGCTGTTGCCGTATTTGGCTAAGCCAACAAGAATCCTGCTATTGCAGTATTTGATGCTAGTTATTAGTAGGGCCCGGTAGTTTTCGTGAAAAGATTTTTGCCCCACTTTGTTTCAGTGTCTTAAGTGTACTCCTGCAGATCAACTTCATGATTATTGGCAGAGTGTTTTTGTGCAGAGTCGTTATTCATTTGACTGTCCCAGTCAGTACGCGGATAACTGTGACACAACACGTCTGCGATTTGCGGGTTTAACCTCCAGACGTTATATGTTACGGCAACCAACCACTGACCACAAAGCAGAGATGCAGGTGCACACGTAAGGTACTGGAATAAAGTGCTGCAAAAATCTTCTCGTGAAAATTACCGGGCCCTAGTTATTAGTCGGCAGACAGCAACGTTGTGCCAGAAGCATATCGCCGAATTATATATGTTGCAATTAACTACAGCTTTTCCAAGGGTATGTTGGGGAAAAAAATTTTCGCAATATACTATCAACTCTAGTGATAGCATATACTTCCCACTTCACTGTAGCCACACACATAGTTATTGCTTTAACAACACCGTTACATTTAACAGAATTTCAATTATCATTGTTAGAGATGATGGTTTATCGCGGGAAAACTTGACTATTTGCTAGACTTCAACATACGCTCAGCTTATGAAAAGATGACTGACTTTCGCTTGTACGTGGAGCTACTGCCCCAATTTGACTTAGCCAATAAGAATCCTGCTGTTGTAATATTTGATGCCTGTTATTGGTCTGCAGACAGCTACGGTGTGTCAGTGGTTTCAAGGCTATGTTGGTGCAAAAAATTTTCGCGATATACCACCATCTCTAATCATTGTAATTTTCCTTACTTAATTCTGTGATATGCATAGGAAATGCAATGAAAACTTTGCCTTTAGGCAACCTCCGTACCATTTCGAAAATAACAAACGTAACAGCACTATTCTCGAGTTTCGGTCAAGGTCATGGCTCTCCTGTTTTCACTTCTTTCGCAATACTTATTTTTAAAGCATAAATCAAAAATCGGTTTTGCAGTTCGTTTATAATTGTTTTCACGATGTTAGTTTTTTCTTTTTCAAGCCAGTAAATACCATGGTTTTCAGCTAATTATATAAACCAACAAAATTTTTGTTATTTGACATTTTTGCCCAGCCTGTATATTTGCCTAACTGAAGGTCGTTCCAGAAGGAAAAATCATAATAAATAAATTTCTGTAAGAAAAGGCGTTAGTTTTGTAGACGTTACTTGAAGTATATGTTTCGCTTACAAAAAAAATTAGCTCAGGCAGTTTTACCGTAATGACATTTCAAAGTCAAAATTTGCATGTTTTTAGTTCATACACCCCTCGAAAACCAGTTAACATAATGAAATGAAATAATTTAAATCGAAAGTACATCTCACAGGCTAGGGCCTTTGGAATATAGCCCGGGACATGTGTGAATTAATTAGTTTAATTATGAACTGTTTTTCGGTGTGAGTATGAAGTAAATATATGCAAATTGTAGTTTTGAAAAGCTACTATGCAAAAACTGGCTGAGCTTTTTTTTTTTTAAAGAAAAATGTACTCCCAAATAACGTCTTCAAAACTAACACTATGTCACACAAACAAAATATTTTGATTTTTCCCTCTTGAACGCCTTTAAAGTAAATTGGCTGCCGCGACAAAAACTATTTTTAAAAATATCTGAACAAAAACAGTATATACACGAGGCCATGGCTGTAAAGATGGTCAACGTCTCAGAAGAGCTTGTAGTGCATGAAGTTCTTATATGTACTGTTAAAGAAGAGCCTACCGACTGGTATGTCCTTCCCAACTTGTAGGACCCGTCAGCGCCTGACATATATGCAACCAGTTGCTTTCTCTTGTTTTATAACTAGAGATGATGATTTATCGCGGGAAAATTTGACTGTTTGCTGGATTTCAACACACGTTCAGCTGACCAATAGATTACTGGCATTAGCTTGTACTTCGAGCTGTACTCTATTTGGCTGAGTCAATAAGAATACCGATATTTTAAAATGTTGTGCCTGTTATTGGTCTGCAGACGGCTACGTTGTGTCAGAAGTGTGGGTATGTAGGAACAATACATTTTCGCTATATACAATCGTCTCTATTTATAACTTGTTTGCTTGTCCCGCAGAAATACTGCAAAATTGTAAGCGTGGTCATTATAACGTTTTCATGCTATGTAATCAAATGTCATTTCTGACCCAACGAGAGGCAACTGGAAACCAACAATCGTTACTATTTGCGACGTATTATTACTTACGTACTTCTTGGCATTTCTTATATTGTTACACGTAACCGTGAAACTTTCACTGTAATAATAGTAGCTTCCAGTGCTGCTGTTTCAAGACAGAACCGAGGATATAAACAACAGCTCAGACCTTACTAACATATTCCGCCAGTTATTCACGGCATTATTTTAATTGACGTCGCAGTCACGTGTGTTTAGTAGTAGAGGTAATCTTGTTATTGTAGAACGTTTTCGAAAACGAGTTTTTTAAATGGTCTCACAAAGAAGAAGAAAACCAATCCGACATAAGTTAAACAAGTAATTTAGCCGTTATGAGCCATGCGTGCATACAAGATATTTTCCATTTCCCGAGTCTATGATATTGGCAGAACCTACGCATTTAGGGTGTGTCCGAATTCAAGTATGTACTTTCATAGACGTAACCTTGTTTACATTACTTGTCATTTCCTCCATAGTACTTAACGAATTCGGACAAAAACTTCTTTTTTTTTTTAATTAGAAATTATGTAAGTATCTACGACCCGTATCGAGCCAGCTGTTGAATGAAAACAAACATTTCAGAGCCAATATTTGAAAGCATGTTTAACATGAAAAGAAATTTGGACACGGATAATCTTCGGAGGATAACAAAAGACACAATCCACAAATAAATAATTGCAGTCCGACATATCCGAAATTATTAGACTTGTATATATAACCTACAAAATGAAGTTTACATTTTAAAAAATGGCGACCACACTAGAGCTGAAAGGACGCTAGAAGGACACAGGAGTACACACATTCGTTTCCTTGTGTGTCCTTGCGCAGTTGAGTCCTTTACTTCCAATTCGGACAGTCTTTATCGTTTCATTTCCGGTCACAAATATGTTCAACTAAGTACTTTAGGCGAATCCAAACACGGCCCACATTTAGTCTAGCAAGAAATGTTCATCATGCAGTTATATAAGCAGAGTTTCGACTATAATCCAGTCAACTAGTTAGTACATAAAAGAGGACGAATACTGTTTTCGACTATGTCACAGCACGTCACACAATGATTGATAATCTAACCTGATGTTCCAGCCAAACGTAGTGTGCTATACTTCTCTGATAAGACGCGTGATGGATGACTGTTAAATATTCCGTACCTCGACAGCGAATATCACAAAATGTGCGAAGCCAGGTGTCACAACACAGTGCTGCAGGAGACGTTTGCAAAACTGACGCAGATGTGTGAAATGAGGTATCGTATATGAATTCTTCTTGACTGGTAAGTCAGGAATTACAGCTGCTTACATTGCAGGCGATGACGGGTTATTGAAACGAAAACAAAAAATCACTCATTATTTTGTGATGAAAGAGGATGGCATCAAAATATTTTCCCATAGTTTCAATAACAGTAAGTCAGGTTAACAAATCTCAATATGTAGTTTGAAAAAATTTAATAAATTCACTACTAATATTTTGATGAAATTTCGTGTTCTCATTCAGTGATAATTTTAGTTTGTAAGTCGTACTGTACTTAGGGTTATTCTTTTCACGAATGTACCAATGATTTCGCTCATAAGTAGTTATAATGCATACACAAGAGTTATCCCAGCATACGTTACATTGCCCCTTAAATTTTTGGGCACCCCGTTCTGCCCTCTCTGCACATTTTGCAACCTCCACCCTTACCAAACCAATTTTTTTTTTTTCAGAAACCTTCGCTGGCGAACGCACAACTCACCAATTTTATTTATTTATTTTTTTTACTTTTTTTTAATACCCCATTCTGCCCTATACCCCGTTTTGTAACCCCCACCCCAAATTTTTTTGGCAGATTCTTTTGCAAATGCATGCACAAGTACTCACCTAAGTTCAATCGCAATCGGTTGAATGGCATAGGAACACACATAAGCCGAACAAACAAACATTAATTTTCCTATTTTAGATATTTAGGCTCACAAATACATTTCCGTACTGGAATGTTAGCACTGATTGTTACAATTAGAGCACTAGGCCTTCAACACACACACCTACACACCTACACTACTTAATACACACGCATAAACCAATATACAACACAGACTGTTAGGAAACTCACCCGAAATATTCCGTGAAATAGATCGTTGTCGTAAAATGCTCGCAATTATTTAATGCAAATTATAGCTGAGCTCTCTCAACACGTAAGAAAGACATCCGCCATCAAATTTTACTGAAGTGAACAGATTTTGTTTGCAAATAACATTTTTATAGCATAATTATATCTAATTATTAAATTATTGTACATTAAACAATCAGCTTCCCATTAAGAAACATTTCAGAGTAACAACATTTGTTCTTTAAAAACAACTACATACTGCTACAAACTAGGCTTTAATTTAAGTACGATGATACAGGTTATGGAATTTAACCTTCGAACATTTATGTAGGAGGAACTGGAAAGTGAGAACAAAATACACTTGATAATACCAAGAAACTAAATACCTAGGAACTATAATAAAACAATAAAATCCTAGTAACTCATGAGAAATCCTGGTAGGATAATTGAACACGTGTGACACTTTACAAAGCTATAATATTGATTATCCTATAGTAACGATACAGTATATGTAGCCTTATGGTTATTATTATAATTCAAGCGTCACAACATAATTACAGTGAGCAAACATAACAAACAAACCTCACTGTAAATTAACGAGAAGACATTATGAGATTTAAGATATTTGGTGAAAGTCTTTATTGACTCAGCAAATTTGATCGCACCAGACAGACAATCGTATATTTTCCTTATTGAACTATTCACACACTTAGATATGGAGGGGAAATAATATTGTGAACCATATCTAATGCTGAATTTATAGACACCCATGTTCAAAATAATGCTGATGATAATTAATATCATTTTTTAAATTATTTTTTTTTTGCAAAATATTAAAAACGACACTGTACAGAATAATCATAAATGAATACCGCAGATTTAAATAACTAAATTACCAAAACCAAACAACCCACAAACTTGGTTGACAAGTCAAATGAACCTTGGAACAACAAGTTTATTTATCATGTCCATATAAAAAAAACCGTTACTTTTCCTCGGTTTAATTTAGGGCCTACTGGTCAACGAAGGTTGTGGGTTGATTGGTTTTGATATTATGTACATTCAAAGTTGGGATATTCTTTCTGATCATTCTGTATAGAACCACGATAACCAGGCCATTTTAAATTAGTATTATCGATATTTAAACCAAACATTTAAAACAGCGTAAAATCAACGGCACAAGAAGTTCATAAGTTCGTCATTCCTGCAAAGTGTTCGCTCATAAGGAATGCATTAACTGCTCCCTAGAAATAATATTTGAAATTAATTTTGTTAAATTAAGGGCGTCGTCTGCCTTGAGCGGTTTGGCGCTTTAGAGGATCAGAAAAGATGAAGCTGTAAAGGCGACCTTGAAGCGTTCATGAAATGCCACTTCGCCACAAGAAGCCAATCTCTGAACTATAGCCTGCAAGATTCCTGCCGATTAATTTATACAATGTAAATTTAAGCTGTGATCATGTGATTTTATTGGTGGAGAGTCAGTAGCGAAGATCAGCCTACGTCTTTGTCTCAAATCCACAAACATTCGGTTAGTACATATTGAAATACAGCTGTCTGAAAAGACCGATTTAGGCTGCGTTGGAGGGCTTAGACAGTTTTTTTTAACGAGCACGGTGTCTTATTAAGGCTCGATTTCAGTCGCCATATTTTAACTTTATTATTTTTCGCTTTTTTTTAATTCTGAGAAGAAAAATGTTATATCGGCGACTATACCACAAATTATATTCACCTTGAGCTACAATACAAGCGTGGTAATAGTACTAGTAATGTATAGTCAGGTCGCAATTTGTCGGGCATATTACGAATATAAAAAAAATTTGCCACACACATTCCGACGTAATTATATTTCAACAGCTAAATCGCAAGGTCTCTACTGTAGCAAAATGTAAATATAATTTGAGATATAATCGCTTATTTAACATTGTTCTTCTTAGATTCCCAAAAAACGAGAAATAATAGCATTCAATATGGCGACTGAAACCGAGCCTTAATGATATTTTGTCCTTCTTCAAAAGGCAATTTCTTTTCTTACACTGGCGCAGTGGATACGTGTAGAATAATTTCGTAAGAAAATATTTACAAACACATTGCAACGCATTTGAAGTATGTGGTAGGCGGCGACGTTAATTATAATTTCAAGAATATTAATAGCTTTTAATAAGCTACCTGAATGTAGTGCAGTTTAGATAGACACGCAACACATAGCACAGCGTGGTGCCCCTAATACTATGCAAACTGTCCTACATGACTTGTCACACATCACTCAATTTTAACTCTACAAAAATTAGTTTTATACATATAATCGTGGTAATAAAGTCTTGGGTGATCCAGTCGGAGTAACTCGGCTCCACCTCCGAAAAATATATGCAGGACTATTCATGTAATTTCGTTAACTATGATCTTTTATTTCACATACTTTAAAACAGACTGACAATCTTTCATTGTGTTCAACTGCTGTAATATTTTATCTGATTAACATTGTGAAATTTTATTAAATTACTTCATACTGTATGCTGTTTGTGATCAAGTGAGCACTCAGAAAAACCCTGATAAAGTTCTATTTTACAACCAATTCGTATCTTTCCGCGCGTACCGGCTACCGATGGGAAATGCCTAACCCCATCGGACGCGGCACTTTATGTTTGAGCGTCTATGATGAATTGTGCCGTCGGTATGAATATATGCATTTTGATTTTAAAAAAAAAGGTTTAATAGTTACGTAAAATACAATTATGTCGATTTTTTTTTTGATTTTTTTGTAGTTTGATTGTATTCAATTAGGAAAGTACATGGAACTACATTGCGTAAATTCTCTGCCAACCGTACAACCACTAAGGGAACTAGAGTTAATGCAGAATCATATGCAGTAACGATTAGTGATGTTCTTCAAATGTTAAACTTTCAGTGCTCACTTTATCCCGAATGACCTACAAACTCAATTGTTACATTTGAACCATGTTGGTTTTTACATACCCGACCCGAATTACTTCCAGATAAGCATGACTTAACGTGCTGAGTCTACTGTAGGTGTAATGAATTGACTTTTTGTGTTGGAGTTTAGTCCACAGAAACTATATTTGTAGTTTGACTACCGAGTTTCCGAACACCCAGGAGTTACCAGCTGGTCTAACTTGTACCCGGCAGCCGTTTGTGTAGCAGCCGAAGACACGTTTTACACGATGCGTTTGAGCCATGTTGCGGTGCATGTATCCCCACAAGCAATAACCTACCAGCTACGCCCAGGGATGCCATGTTCGATCCATCACCCGGGGAAAACCACGATTAATGACTACCTCGTGAATACTCTACCTCACTGAAACTATAGTGTATTTTTCTGAAAGTTTCAAACAGCGTGTAACCCAAGGGAGTTCCGTGTTGTAATAATCCTTCGCGCGTAAGATCACCAACTTAGATAGACGTTTCTCTTTTAATTAAAAGAAACCAGATAAATAAAACTGTAATTAGAAACTCCACCTTTAAATTAAAATTATGGAAATGGTGGCACTGGTAAGAAATAATTACCTTGCAGAGAGTCAGATTTGCAAGCTAAAAACACTGACAAAATTTAGAAACATTTTGAGAACAACTATTTATATTTGTGACTTATTTAAGTAGTAATTAACATTGTAAACGTTCAGTACCAAATTAAATTAATGTTATCGACATTACTAACGGAAGCTTAAGGCTAAAGTGAAGTATTCACAAGTTGTATGAACCATGACTTTTGCGTACCACGCGTATTTTTTTACGCAAAACCGTTAATAGTTTTCCCAATATGTTTAACCTTTTACAGACACTTGAAACGTAGCATCTATATTTATACAAATAAAGGAAACCTATTTAATACGTAGTTTATGAATCCCTCAAAAATTGTTAAAAAAATGCAGTTTCAGACTATCGAGTCTAAAAAAAATATTATTAGTGGAACAGAAAGTCACAATCTTACGTAAAACTGTACACAATGCTTTCCACATACAAAATAAATCTATCATCTTTCAAAGTTCCATACAAAATAACACTGCCATCAATTTTAAACCCGGCATATTATGACGACACTGCTATTAAAGCCTGCACTACTGCAGTACATACAGCTATTCTTTTTTGTTTTTGCCTCCAGCCGGTAAAATATCATCAAGCAAGAACTTCTCTTAATGTGGAAACTATAAACAGAGTAGGCTGGATAATCGTTACGGTAGTAAATTACTGTTGTCATTTACCTTATATTCTACGTGATAGTCAGCAAAACGCCTAAAATTTTACTTAACACTCTACACGAAAAAAAAAAAAAAACTGGGGGATATAACGTAAACGGTTAGAAGGTATTGTCTTAGGAGACATAATCTAGCAATTATTCACAGGTCACATGAGTTTACATTATTAAAACTTAACAGAATGCATTATGCCATATTAACAACATTTAAATGTCTGTGTACGCAATGAACATCAGCTTACCTCGCCACAACAGCATAGTTCTGTATCATTTTCAAAATTAGCTTTTCGTCATAAAATTCAAGCTTTCAGTTTGCATGATGAATTCACGCAGTGCTGCAGGTTGATCGAATATCAAAATGATTCTTACAAATTTGACTGATAATTTTTCCGAAGCGACGAAATGTAGAAATGTGCGGTTTGTGGCACAATGTTCACACTGCACACCTGAAGTTTTATTAGCCGTTTAAAATGGTTAAATATGTTTTGTCATCTGTTGCACGCAGGATATCTGAGCGACGTTATAGTTTCGCCCACGTTCGGCCTTACATGTCCTCAATAAAACAAGTCCTCGCCAGGCTCATGGATGGCGTTGCAGCATGTCACGTGTATTATTTTTTACGCATAATCGCTTATCGTATTCATATTATGTTTATAAACTACGGAAATAACACACACTTGAAACTATGCTTCCATGTCTCCAAAAGTTCTCCACGCTTGTTACAAACATGATTTTCGGACTTCTCAAAACTTCTAAAAACGGCTTTTTATATACTGCTGTAACAACGAAAATACCGCATAAATTCGTAAAGTACTAAGCGAGAGGCAAGTGTTGGCCTTTGCGTCGTATTATCCAAAATTAAAATGTATGAGTCACCGTTTGGAGTCAAATAGGAAAAGACTACAACTAAAACTTGGCACTACAGTTTGACGCGCTGTGAATAGAGGCGATATTCTTCCCGTGTATCGTGGTACTCTAGTTCTTATTGCTCCGCTGTTCACGATGAAGACTCATTTTGACTTGTTCAATTGCTGATGTTATCCGAGTTCATAGTTCCTGCAGTTCCCACACTGGAATCTATGGTAGACTACATACTTCGTAAAGCCCCACAGGAAATATTCCAGCGAGGTTTCTGGAGACCTACGTGGCAAGGAAACGAGCCCTCCTCTGCCAATACAGTGACCAGGAAATGCGTCATCAAAAGCCGTCAAACGACCAAGGCCAAGTGACAAGGGAATCTTCGTGCTACAGCACGATCTTTTGTTGCGTATCTTCGACCTGTAAAAATGAAAACTGTTCCAACACGTCCAGATATACAGTCGAGGTTATTGGGGCTTCTGCAATGTAATATGTTCCCACCACACGGTCATGAAACAGACCACACCACGTGTTTACCTTCGGACTGTCTCACTCAGTTTCCATAATAAAGTGGATGTTCTCAGGCTTTGTTCCGAATAATCGGTCCCACAATTCCTTACGCGGTTTATTCGTGCTCTTCATTTGTAACGCCACCACACTCCTTGCGTGCTCTCAGATGAAAATAAACAATGGCCCCATATGACACATCTAGCATGCATTCACACATCGCTCTAGCGTACTTGAATTCGTACTCATCCATTTGGAACAACACTCTCTGCCGTCACGTCCGAGCCCGAGTACGTGAGCGTGCATTACCCATTTGGAACACAGTCTCAGAGCCGCATGTCCTTACATTGTGGAGATTCGCCTTCCAGGACACTTGAATACAATCTTCGACTGTGAACATCATCGGGGCCGTCGTCGATACGACTCAGTGTCTCAACTGCAAGTGCCCTGCGCTTTGGCCTGTCATCATGTTGATGAACCTTGTAAACATGCAGCTTCACTCTCTTATGCAACATCCTGTGCACCGTGGTCGTGGGTAGCTGCAACTGTTGAGAAGCGCGAACGATTGATTTGCTGGGGCTCAGGACAAATGCGTGTAGCATCCGTTCCACAAGCGCATCACTCGTGCTTGGCCATCCTCAACTATTCATCTTCATGACACTCCGTGTTTCCTGAAACCTTGTGTACCACTGTATGACTGGTGGGATTCTGTATCGTTTCTGGGACTTCCACTCGACCTGGTTGTCAGATTTAGTCTCTATAAAACATTCTACACACCACATTGTGCTATCAGCTGAGGGGAGGGCTATTTTTTTCTCTGACCAACTTGTACAAACATACACCAAACAAAACGTTTTGTATGTGAACATTGTGTTGCAAACCGCACATTCCTATATTATCCTATCTCGGAAATATAAGCCATTAAAGTTGTAAAGTACATTACGGAAAATTCTGTATGCTGAGGTAAACAGTATCCCTCCTAAAACGGTTAATTGTAGCATCTATATTTTAAAATGTACAGCAAAAACAACATAAGCACAATAAGATTAAAAGAAAAATGTATTGATAAATCCTAAAAATTATCTACACGTATGCTACAGCATTGATATACTACGGTAAGTAGCAAATAACCCATAGCATGGAATAAATTCATGGACTGAAACATAAACACATGTTCTTATCATTAAGTTGTCCTGTGTTGCCATATGCCATATTACTTACAAAACTCTGGTCATTTGTAAGTTGGTTACTAATTCTGACGTTGCTTACCTTTGGTCGCGCTAACCGACTAGATTCTTAACTGCCTTCGTAAGTCCATTTTTTTTTAACATATTCTTTGAACGCTGTGGATCTTTCAATTCGTAGTTGTCAATTTTAGGTAAATCGTTTTTCGTCATATTGTAGGTTTTCTGTAACTTACAAGATAATGTCATGTGTCAAGATTATTAATTGGGACAAATACAATTACTCTGACTTCACAAATGTATAAAGTACTCATATTAAATGATAGGCCTATTGAAACTCAGGCCATTGTTAATATGACAAAACTGATAGAAAAAACTACTCTTTAAGAGTTAGTGGACTCTAGCTTTTTTTTTTTTTTACGTTCCAGGTACGGAAACAGAAAAGGTGATAAGCCGAATGCAAGACATCCGTCAAATACCTCATCGCCTTTAGGCGCGAAGGACTAAACTAGCGTGCAATTGTATTCGTAGAAACGTTTTTCAACGAAACTTCGGCGAGGACCCTGTTATTTTATTTGTGGAAAGTATGTGGTAAAGTCCAAAACATGTTTCTATGATTTTGTTTTACGATTAAGATTGATATTTTCTCAGCTATAGCAACGTGATATGTAATTTTTAGCACTTTTGAGGAGCTTGGAAATCATATTTATAACTAGCGGACGGCAATTTTATCAATTAAAGGGACACAGTTTGAAATATGTCTTATTTTCGTTGGTAAACTCATTGGAAACATTTTTTAAAGTTGTAAAAGAAAAAGTAATTTCCGTACCACGTTACAGCACGTCTCCCACGCCAGGTCCACTAACTCTTTAAGACTGAGGTATATAAGGTTTTGTTAGCTTTGTTCCTACGTCAATTGACTCTAACATGTGCCAAAGTCCTCGTAGGACCGAGTACTGCCTGTCTCAACTGCAAGTATGGAAACTAAAACAAAACCTGTAGCCCAGAGCATACCCGTGGGTAATTTCACCCCGCCAAGCGCATAGATAATTACTGAACTCGCTAACGTTCTCACACCAAGTGCGGCCTAAGTCACTTCTGAAGTGTCAACCTCAAGTACCTCTAAACTTTCACAGACACTCAAATGAGCTTGAAGCGGGTGTCGATATTAGCTACCCACTTTCCTTCACGAAGCTCTGCAAGGAACGACTATACCCGCCGTATGGTAAGTTAATACCTTTAGAAACGAACTGTTGAAAAAAAATTACTTGTAATACTTCCGTTGTTACCATACAGCTATGTAAGCAAGTGGAAAAGCAATACGGTGAGATAAATAAGTAAATTTATTTATTTTTTGCTACGCCTCCACGAGTATGAAAATTGTTCGTGATAATTATTATAAAAGTGAGTTTTTTCACACTGGTGACAATAACTCAAATATTTTTTAACCAAAAGCTTTGAAAAATTTTGAGTCAATGTGCAGTCACACGATGCACAATACAGTGGATGCGTTTTTCAAAATAATGTACCACTTGTCAGCAAAAAAAGTTTTGCTTCATTTTTGCTTATTTTCACGACAAAAACCTGGTACTTTGGGCGATGAAATCTAAAAAACCGTTCAGTAAATTTCTACAAAAAAATTCAGCTACAAATTATAACATATAGATGTCAAAACTGTGGAGCGAAATTTTGATATTAGTATTAGGTAGCAATAAAAAAAAGTATTTTCGAAATCACTGCAAAACTCGGTAACAAGGTCTTAAACAGGTCTGTTATACAATTGTTGGAGGATAGTTGGGTTGGCATTGATGTCGTAGAAAGAGTACTTCTGTATATTATGAACAGCGGCTAAAATACTGAAAATAGTTAAATAGAGTAGGACGTACATAATGTGTTCATTTACAGGAAATGAAGTATAATGTATATTTACTTTCAGCATATGTTACAATATTTTAGCGGTGACGTAATTAGTGGCTACGGATGAACAATGTACGTCGGCTTGCTGTGCAGCCATCAGTCTGGCAGTGTCATTGTTGACGTTTGGCGGAAGGATACATAGTTGGTGTGAAAACAGTTCCAAGCCAGAAGCAGGGCTTCCAGAAAGTATCAAGTTACCGTTCGGCGGGTATAATTACATGTGGCATATGTTGGAGACTTTATATGCAGACAAACAGTCCTCCACGCTGCGTGAACTGCTGTTTCGGCATACACGTACACCAGAGAATCGTATACAAAACTTGTTCATGCGGTCGTCAGCAAGTACACCTGAGAAATTCTTACACAGATTACCAACATTTTAAGGTACTGAACTTATTTATAATATATAAATAATCGAATAGTATTGAAAGACGGTATTTGATAAACCAAAACATACTTCAATCCTAAAAGTGAGTTTTAATTTTGAAGTACTACTTGCTATAACTCCAATTGTAGTGTTCACTTTAACACAGCATACACGGAACATAAAATGTACCATATTACACTAGGATCACTTTAATTCTTATTAATGTAGAGATTATATTGTAACTAACTACACGTTATTTGGCCCACGTCTCAATTCGTGCCCTCTCTCTGGCAAATACGTTACAACTACGTCGTAGAACACTCTCTGCCTGTCTCAATTGTTCTCCGAGAGTACGAAAGAGCAAGAGAACTAAATTGTATACTCGCTCTCGCTCTCTCGTGCTCTCTGACAAACGCCATCTTGACCACAGCTGTGGTTTCAGGTTACTGAATGAACGTACGTTATATGTTACAAATATTTCAATATTTATGCATAAACAATTCTTTCCAATGAACAGTTACTTTTGGTGAGAAATTGTGTAAAAATTTTCTGTCTGCCCTAGCAGATGTTTAAATACACAATATAAAGAATGTTGGCATCACCTAGAAACATCAATTCGCCGTTTGAAATATGACGCCGGTAAATTAAGAATTATAATTTTGTTATATTCTTCCACTTGATCACCTTGCGGAAGGTTCGGTGTCTAGGGACGAAAATGTACAAGGAGGGAAAAGAGTAGAAATAATGCAAGAAATAAATAACAGTAGTTTGTTAATTGAAGCTCTAGAAGCACAAAAGTTACAAGATTAGTATAGAAGAAAGTAGAGCTACAATAGATAGGAGCTGGGGTAAGGATAACGTTCAGTCATATCTAAAAGAACTCACCACGCTGGTTGCCGATCGAATCAAGTAGAAAGGGTCTTGACTTCAGCCCCACAACGTGTCCGCAGCTCCAGGTTCGATCCCCGGGACGACAGGTCTGGTCATCCTCGTAGTCGGAGAGCGTCTCCCCCAGGCCTCTAGCTGGTTGCTCTTACCATTCTTCTCTCCCCCACCAGGTCGTCAAAATCCTCTCCTATGATTGGTTCTTTTCTAGGCCCAAGGTGGAGCCATCCCTGAAGCTCAAGATGGTTTTGCAAGGAAGTTAAGACCACAATCTTTCATTTATTTCAAAACAATTGCCAATAACTCGAACATTCTTTTAACCAAATCATTTGAAAAATTTTTGAGGCTATGTACAGTCATACGATACACAATTTTGCCTGAACAGTTTTTTTTAAAATAATAAACCGTTTGTCAGCAAAATAAAAAAAATATTTTGCTTCGTTTTGGCTTATTTTGACAACAAAATACGCGATACTTTAGGGTCAAAAATCTAAAAATCCGTTTGGTGTATTGCAACAGAAAAATGTACATACAAACGATGATGTGTAAGTGTTAAAACGGTAAGAATGAATTTTTTATATATGTATTCATTTGCATTAAAAATATATATATACTTTCGAAACGACTGCAAAACTAAAGAGCAAGGCCTTAAGGCCCACTTAACTTCACGAATCGTCTTGCGGCAATCGTCCTGCAGTTTGGGTTGATTGTTGATCAAACAACCATTGGCCGCGTTCCTTCGCCGATGCCGCCGATGTTACGGTATTGGGATACCGCAACAACATGAATTATCCACAAATGTGTTTAACGTGTTTATAACTTTAGTATTAGAAAAAATTTTTTGTACTTGTTACCTTTCCATCGTTTGTTTAGAAACACGAGAGTACATCGCTCGAACTGGAGAGAGCGAGAGCACCAGAGAGCAATTAAGAGCTCTCTCTCTCTATCCCTTTCTCGTGATAATGCTACACTGAGAAAAAAATTTTGATGGTGCTAACAAAATTTGTTTGAATGAACCAAATCATTTGTTTGTATAGGGGCAAAGAAATATTTTTTTGCTCGTACCAAATTATTTTGTTCCCTTAATTTGTTTGAGGCAAATAGCTGAATTTTGTTAGCAGTACCAAATATTTAGCTTGCCATAAAAATATTTCGTTGACCATATTAAAAGCACATGCAATATTTTAAGAACTAAAAAATTATATTTTATAAACTTGAAAATTTTTTAACATTTTAAGAACTAAAAAAAAAAAAGTATGGTCGTGCCGGGATTTGATCCATTATCCCTTCACTTGCCTCTTTCTGTCCATGACCTAACCAACTGAGCTACGAGTGCTTCCATGACAGCGAGATTATTTGTAAAGGAATAGTTAAGTCGTGCACCGCAGGGCCGCAGCACAAAGAACGAGTCGTTCAGCTGCGGTGTTTTTCAAGTTTTTCTTTTGTGATCAATCGAATTAACCACTTTGAAATTGTTATAGCTAAAATTAAGATACTAGAATTATGCTGATTAACAGTTTAGACGTCCTACTTGTGGCACAAACTTACATTTAGAATGTTGAGGTATACAGTGTTCCCCATCTTATCGCTTACGTACGCCAGCATTCCATCTTCCGCAAGTCAACCAAATGTATTTAGTTTCGCCAACAAAATCATTTAGTCCATCGAAAAAAAATTGTTGGTTCAAAGCACTTCACTTATAACTAACAATATTATTTTGTTGACAAGTTGTAACGAGTTGTTTGTTTACACAAAATATGTATTCGACGTCCTGTAGCAACCAAATATACGTTTGGCACAAACAAATTACGTTTAAATGGATAATTTGGTCGAGGGAAATAATTAAATTTGTTTGGAGGACTCCAAGCTTGGTCTTACCAACAAAATATTGTTTAACTGTAAGCAAACATCACCCAAACAAATATATTTAGTATAATGAAACAATTCTTTCTCTCAGTGTAAGGAGTGCTCTTTCCAGACAGGATTCTTTAAGTTGAGAAACTGTTTATGTTTGTATGACGAGTAAATAAGCTATCTTAACATGAAAGTAGACATAAATTGACGAGCGCAAAACGTCACACAAAAAAAAAACATATATTCCTAGCATCTCTCACATTCTTACCCGTTCCAATTTCAGATTGGTAAGAGTAAGGTTATTTCTACTACAGGTTAGAAATAAAATACGTTATCTTATGGGAGAGCTTGGCACAGGGAAAATTTCTGCCACAAGTTTCGCTTTAATCGCTAAGAGACCAGATAAATACGAAACCATAGTAACACTAAATTTAAATAAACTTGGAAATGTTATTAGTCATTCAATTTAGTTTTAAAGTGAAAAGAAACCAATTTCGCGTTTTAAATTATCAACTTAACGTAACTTAAAATTCAGGAAAGCTCTGTGATTGGTCAGTTTGGTGCACTAGCGATACCAGCGCTCAAGTGGCAGAAATTTTCCCTGTGCCAAACTTATAACATTGATCTTTCTAACCTGCAGTAGGATTAACCTTAGTAAGAGCTCGCGAAAATAAATCACACGCGAAAAACAACTGACGCACGAAATTAATTCGACTGACAGCTTCGTGTGGTACGAACGATAGGTAGGGTAAAGAAAATTTCACTAGTTCAAGTACCCGCATGCTAGAATCCAGTGTTGTATGCATACTCAAGCCACACCTATTCGTTCATTGTTTACTATTCCAGTGAGTATAGGCAGTCCACGATAAAGTGAGCACTCTTGAAGACTACGTTATCTCGAATAAGAATTTTAAAATTTTATTTAATGTAACCTCACGCTTTCAGCGTTATGGAAAGGTAAGATGTCGAGCGAGCGACTTGAATACTCGATCGTCGATAGAATATAAACTACTCATCATAATTCTATGGGACGTTTTTTCCGAGTATATATTCTATAAGCGGACATATGTTTATGTAGCACTGGGTGGTAATATGCTTTGCTTTCAAGTATAAAATTAAAAACGGTATTTAGGAAAATAAGAGATTGAAAAAAAGCCACAAAAATTGAAAACTGTAAATTTTATTATTTGTATACGATAATATCCAGGACTCTGTAATAACCGAATTTCAAAAATATTAATTTTTTGTTTCAAAATAATTTAACTTTACGAAAACCCCGCGCGAGGGGTTTATGGATGTTAAAATTATTTTAAAACCAAAACACAAATATGTATCACATATAAAAGTAATATTAGATAATTGAATTATATTATGGATACAATGCTGATGTCCTTATTTGTAATGTGTGTTAATAACGTAGATAAATGTATCAGACGCGGATCCAGGTGGCCAGGGGGCCCGCTCTCCCCTTTTTGACGTTTTATGTATACTTTATCTGTAAAATACGACACGTTTTTAAAGTGGTGTATACATTTTCTTTGTTAATGAATTGCCTTAAATAGCACCATTTTGCATGTTGAAAATTAAATTTTTCCAGGGGAGATCCCCCGGACCTCTTCCCTTCTTTGACTCAGAGCTTGGGCATAGCTACTTTTGTTAGGAAATCCTCCCCCCCCCCTTCAAATAACCTAGAGATAGACACACCCCTGAACGTAATAGGAATAAATTAAGTGGTTTCGCGTAGAAATGTATACACTTGACATGCACCAGGTAGGCTACATAGTATTCTTAAACCAAGTGGTTTCAGAGGGAAGGGGGGGGGGATACACAAGCACAGAAGCCATGGGACTAGTTAAAAACCACACATGCTCAGTTGATGAAAGCGCCTAGACGTTATACAACCCGGCCCACATCGGCCGCTCATGAATAGCAAATGAAGTACGGGGTGGGTCGCTGCTGTCCCGGATTATACGAATGGCCAAAGAAAGGGAGGGGGTGGCTCATTTTACTAGACACCCTCCCCAGTAAAAATGACTTCATTTGCAGCTCGCTCCCGAATGGGCTTTGAAGATTTAAACCGTCGGTGCTGGACGCTGTGATTTCGTTTGGACGTAATTTGTTTAGGCGGCTTTACTTTTTAATCTTTACCGCGTGGGTGATCAACAGGGCTCGTTCAGTCGTAGGTCCGGCGCATATTTGACTTTCCACTCTGCAGTCTACCGCTCGGTGTTTTCAAAAGCAAGCCGACACTTCGACATCTGACAGGACCAGTTTATATTAAAAAATGGTTTAATCTAATCCATTAAACGTACGCTTTGAAGTATTCTAACAATCACGGAGTTGGTTTCTGATAATGTTAGAATGGCATTCTCTACACAGTACGCATGATATAAGCATATTTTTTAAACTCCTCCGTTAACTTTTTTTTTTTTTTTTTTTTTTTTTTTTGCAATTTCTGTGAATCAAAATGTATTTATAATCTGGGCACATACGACGGCGGAACAAATGCAGACGCGTTCACTGGACTTCGTTTCATTCTTAATTAGCTTGATTACTTGCGAGTTAAATACAGGATATCCCGTAAAAAGGTTCCAATAATTACAGAGGGTGTTGCACACCGAACTCTTTGGCACGTAACGAATGCCAATACCTTGGCCTGCCCGTTCCCCTGATCTCAACCCTTCGGACTTTTGGCTGTGGAGACGTGTTAAGACCGTGGTGTATGCTGCCCCCATACATGGTGTGGATACACTAAGGGATCGCGTGTTCCATGCCTGCCACGCAGTTCGGCAACAACCAGGGGTCTTCCAAAGAATACGCGAGTTCACGCGGCGTAGGGTGGAGGGCTGCATTGTAATGTACGGCGGTCGCATAAAGCACCTGTTGTGCCGAGTAGTTCAGAGATATCGACAGTAGTTGTACTACACCACAACTCGGTAGATATTACCTTTACGACCTGTGTGAATAGGACCGATATGTCTTCTTTTGATGCATACTACACCTTCTGTAATTATTGGAACCTTTTTACAGGAGAACCTGTATACGTTAAAAGTTATACTGATACGTTAAAAGTTATACTCTTTGAAAGAACTGTGCAATGGGAGTTCATGACTGGATTTGTTTGTATGGACATACTCCATTGCGAAATAAATGACTGTCACAAGAAAACCGAAAGTAAAAATAAGACAAGAAAACATAAAAAGCAGAGTATGCTTTAGTCATCAGGATACATACACAACATGAAATTCCAAAACTGGAATATGGTCAGATAAAACAA
>PNEQ01066744.1:0-25073 GCA_003012365.1 Medauroidea extradentata | reverse complement strand
GCAATACAGTAACTTCATAATTTTTTTAAAAGAAAAAAAAGCAAATAACTTAAAGTTTGATTACAAAGAAGAGTAGGGACATTCTTCCTTTACACTCCCTTAAAATATCAATATCCTATCTTTCTCCTATTTCATGAAATCGTTTTTCGCAAAGTACGATGACAAAGTGTGTTTACTTGGAGGTTCATAAGAGCCTTAATATCACGTCATCCCTCACCAGCGCTGAAGACCTAGACGTTATTGCTGGCAAAAAAAAATCTCTTCACAAAGAGGATATTACGTTCTAATAAGTAGCTGAATAGAAAATACTGAAAATTGTTGAAACCAATTAAATCACAAAGAAAGCATCAGCATTTAAAGTAAACCAATTTTTAAAAAACATCACAGTCTTCTATGTATGTTCAAAGGTGACTTTATAAATAAGGTTGTGCTTTCTTCGTCGTCAAAAGTTAAAGTTTGCTACGGTTGTGATGGACCGATAACATTTTATGAGGCTGCTGATTGGCTGTAGATCACGTAATTAACGGATTCACAGACGAAATGTGGATGAGTAGCTTTAGCTTTATACGACAATTAAGAAGGGGATTGCTGTTAATTTTTTTTGTTTAATTCAATGTTGATTGTATACTATCTGCGCCACAAATCTGAGATTACAAGGTGCGGAGGCCCGGGAAGTGATATGCGAGGTAGTAGAATCGCTTTTACTATAAAATTCAAGAAAATATTTGTACTTTGAACGACTTGCTGGGAAGCAACATTTTAAGATTATCGCATTACAACAAATAGCCTACGTAACACATGTAATCCCGTACTACCAAATAATAAGTGCTAAACAACATTCATAGAAATATGAAATGTTTATGTATATTACCTCGAAGCTAACCTTGTAACATTATTCCTTGAAGGTTGAAAGCACATTGTTTTATCATTAATATCATAGTATTTTCGTGATGGACATTGTAAGAGTAAATATTTTAAAACTATTAAAATTCACTTTTAATGGAATTTCTGGTAAGAAATTATATTTGTCCTACTTTTATTTTTATGTCTTAGTAATCTATTACACAGATTCTTGATTATTACACGAAGCGTGCATTACAAACAGCACCGATGCTGCTGTAGCAATTTTTATGCGCAAGGATGTTGTCAATATTTTTGGTTACGCATAATTAATGAACTGATTCTTAAATTACTGTGTGTAGTGTTCTTGTTTTTTTCATACAAATTTATATTTTTATAGGCTAGGCTCCTAGATTGTTAACTGTCTCGTTGTAAACCTTCGCTAAAATATTTTTCTAAAAAATTTACTAACTAAGCAAGTTTAATATTCAGCATATCTAAATACGAAAAATGCTAAAAATGCACTATTTTACACCTTGAAATACCAAATTTTCCCAGGGGAGGACCCACAAACCCCCCCTCTTCCGCTTTATTAGAGGGGTTCGTTGTTCCGTAATATAACCTCTCGCCCCTCCAGTTCCGAAATGTTCTTACACCCCTGTTCTCAAAACATTTCAGTATCGTTGCTGCCGAGTATTTTTGCTGCCTCATAAACATTTTGTTGCATTATATACGCACTAGTTGGAAAATAAAGATGAGGAACGGGTAACACTTTATTAGAATGTGAAAGTAAAGATTTGTAGAATTAATAAAAATAAAACTGAAAGATAATAATATCGATTAATAGTACACCGAAATCTGATATGTTTGGGGCACGACGTCAATATTTTTACTCCCTACTAAATGTACAATTACTTACGAACTTGAAATATTATCCACGGTTATTCTCTAATAAGGGCGGCTAAATGTTTGTTAACCGCAATATCATGTTGCGATTTGTGCCCTTTTTGCCCAAAGCCTTCGCTTGCTGTTGTGTGACGCCACGCGCTCATCAATTTCCACCTTCACGAGTTGGCCCATTTTTTGTGTCCATGGCTGTACGTAGTTGTTTAGTGATAAATCATTACAGACATGCAAAATTAGCTTTATTTTCTGACAGTTGACTAGACTCCTAGTGACTATAGGCTTGTTCGACGTCTTCCGCTGGCCGATATTGTCCACACGAAAATAACAACACATAAAAGTTTGTGGCCAATTGGATCGCAGATTATGTTCAGTTGTGTACAGGAAAATGAAGTTTAGTCTGCCACCAAACGATAAAGCAAATTTCGCATATCTCTATAAATGACAAAAATTCAGTATCGACGAACCAGAGTTATCATTGGCTGAGTCATATGAGGACACGCCAATAATGTAAGAACTTCACATATGGACATGTTATATGAAGCCTAGCAAACTGTCAACTTTCCCCGCGATGAATCAGTTTCCCTAAACATTGGATATGTGCTTCTGTCTAGAAGTCGCGTACTGATAGTATAATAGTGTAGGTATTTTGGCAGTCGGATGATTTACCCCGTCGCTTGATCGAGCCCTTGTTGTCCCTACTTATATTAGGGTTGGTTCACATTAAAAACAAAAGCACAGGCATAGCCATCTTTAGTACAAGGCCGCGGCCTTAGATCTGGCAACCCTGCCAGGAAGGGTCATTTTAACACATCTTTTGTCTCGCCAAAGGCAGCGACTTCCCCTGATTCAATTACCTGTAGGCTAGAATCCATTGTACTGTGCATACTCAAGTCCCATCAACACGGTCGTTGTCTAGTATTCCACTGAGTACCAGCTATTGGACAAATAGTCGGGGCTTGAGTACGCACTTCAATGGATTCTAGCCTGCAGGTCATTGAATTCACGAAATTTGCCAGTCCCCAACAATGAATTCACAACTGAATTATAACTGTAATGTTTAGCCACTAACAAATATTTTTCGATGAATCTAAAACGTTCGTTGCTGTGTGTAGTACAATCGAAGGCCTTTTAAACGTATTAGAATTGAAATCGTATTGGGATATAATTGGAAATACAGAAAGAAAGTCCCAATAAACTTCACAGTGTAAAACATTAGATACAATATATAAACATAGTTTTAACTTCAAAATTTCTTACATAGCTTTGTTTTACTCTTGTGTATTTTGGAGCTTAAACCAATATGGCGGACATTCAGTAAATCATTTGATGTGATTGGTTGCTGTCCTATGCGTTCGCACAAGAAATCAAATATTACAATTTTTTATGTCAGCAACTCTATGCACACGCCCACCAGTTGTGAATCAGTAGGTAAGGAACCATTTGATGTAAGTTCTTACGCTAACGACCTATGTTCTATGCTTACTGTTATGATGTCAAATGGGAACCCACCTTTACTGTACACCAGCACGTTTGCCGTCTGCCTTGTGTTATTCAACTGCGGTCTTCGTCTTCACCTGCAGGTAGTTTACATATGTTCTCTAGTTGCCCGCTAGAGTGTTCTCTCTCTCTCTTTCTCTCTCTCTCTCAATATCCAGCAATGGTGGCGATCTCAGCGGCAAGTCAAAGAACTCGCTGAAAAACGTGCAGAAAATTTAACCTGGCTAGGCGACTTCTATACATACAATGAATGTAATTTCGCATCCATTTTCTTTTTCCCTTCTTCGAGAAGCATTCCCCCTGAATTTAAAATAGGAAATAGCCTTTTTTTCTTTTGCTTTAAAAAAATACAACAAATTTTTAATTCGTTATTTTTTTTATTCATGACTTCACATAGCCTGTGACACTGTTCTACAGAGTGAATTATTTATTTTCTGTAAGTCAGTTCGTTTTCCTTTCTTTTTGAAACCAAATTATGCAGATTTGAGCTTATGATATGGCATTATACGAAAACTATTGAAGCAAGAAAATTGTCATTACTGTAAAAATTAGTCACAAAGTACGTCTTCAAAATAAACCATGTATCGTGCAAATATAAAAAATAATTAAAATCATTACACTTTTTCATGGAACCTACCCCTCCCACCGATCTATATTTCCCTGACCGGTTAAGTGACTTGAGAAACAAAAAGTAGAGCGATTGGATCTTGGCATAGACAGGAAGGAAAACCACATCGTCCGGGCGGTGGTATAAATCCAGGCCTCAGGAAGAACAGGAGCTATAGTGACGTCACAAGGAGAGAGGAAAATATGAATGAACGCGTCCTGCAGGAGGTAGGGGAGGGGAAGCAGGGGTAGATATGGGAGTGGCCGAGGGGATGAACCGCAATCAAACGAGCCAAGAACGGACGGCGTCGCGTCGTGTCTCGCCTCTTCCGGCGACGATGGCGCCGCCGAGCGGCCGCAGCCGGAACCACTAGCGTCCGGTGGGAAAACTCTCAGGGGAGTACCGGGAGTGCGATAGCTCGCTGATAAGACCTTCTGAATGAGTGATGGCGGGAAACCGGCAAATATTTTCTAACTGAAGACTAGAGTGAAAATCTCTTGTTCGGTTTCTCGACGTCTTCCATTAGCACACAACATCGTGGCTTTCAGCGGCGAAAGCTTTTGGCCAATAATTAAAACTTTCAAAAGTAGACTGACCAATCGTATGTAAAGTAGTCAGATATACGTACATGACATCACTACAGACCTGAAAATTTAGCGTTTTCTTTTAGGCGCTAGCTAGAATTCTAGCAATTACAGGCCTGAATCACATTCACAATTGGCCGTTGACTTACTCGACACTTCCTGGAAGTAACCGAACCAATAATGAAACTGTAATGGAATACATGCCCATTTCACTTTGTCAGCGAGCAGATAATAAACAGCTGTTGTCTGCACGATTTCAGAAATATTCTTGGAGACTAGCCTACGGCTCAGTGAACTCGCGAGTTTTTCTTGTCTCTAGACAACACATACTAGCTGGTGGTCAATGACGTCACAGACTGTGTTCAAGGATATAGGCCTACAGGTCAATAAGGTCTAGTCTGTTCCCAAATAACAATGTGAATTTCTCATGTTCTGCATATCGAACGAAAATTCTGTAGAAAGTCTTCTCTGCAGAATTGTTTTGTAGTAAACACAAAAAAGAATGAGAGAGTGAGTGAGGTATTTTTGTCAGCGCTTAACATCGAGATCTGGTCTGTGATTGGATGCCGTGACATACCACGTCAGAAGGTTAAACTCGCAAATCACAGACGTGATGTGTCGCAGTTATCTGTGTACTGATTGGCACAGTCAAATGAATACTAACCCTGCACAAAAACACTCTGCCAATGATCATGAAGTTGAGCTGCAGGTGTGCACGTAAGACACTGAAACAAAGTGGGGCAAAAATCTTTTCTCGAAAACTACCAGGTCCTAGATAACAACGCAGATGCGCGGTGCCAAACTACACGACCAGGACAACAACAAACTACACACTGTTTGTCATTTTTCAGCTGACGCGACTGTACGCAGTGCACACCGAGAAGGCCAGGCTACTTGCTCGCTATTGGCTGGGAGCATATAGCGGGATAAAGGAAAGTAGTAGGGCGAGGTGCGTCAGAGAGGGGTACGGCTGTAGTTCACATATTTTCCGAGGACACACTTAAGATTGTCGAGCAGTACATATATCTTTATTATCTAGCCATAAATGTTAACTCAGCGCTTTAAGGCCATGATTTTTCATTTATTTCAAACAATTGCAAATAACTTGAATATTTTTTAACCAAATACTTTGAAAATTTTTGAGACTGTGTAAAGTCATACGATACCCAATTTTGCCAGAGCGTTTTTTTTTTTTTTTTTAATAATGTACCGTTTGCTAGCTTCATTTTGGCTTCTTTTGACTACAAAATTTGTGCCATTTCAGAGGCAAAAATCTAAAAATCCGTTTGGTGCATTGCAACAGACAAATTCAGATACAGACGACGATACGTAAGTGTTAAAACTGCCAGATTGATTTCTTGATATACCTATGTATTAATTTGCGTTTAAAAAAAATTTTCGAAACAAGTGCAAAACTAAAGAGCGAGGGCTTGAAATCTTTACTGCTTACATAGTCTCCAAAAAACCATAATACTAAAGGTGCGTTTGATATATTTATATGCGGAATCAAACACGTTACATCTTGCTTATATATATATATATATATATATATATATATGTGTGTGTGTGTGTGTGTGTGTGTGTGTGAAATGTAGTGTGGAAAATGCGTTATCAACAAATAGTAGAATTTGGTTACATATAACACTCTTCTTCTTTCTTCTTTGCCTGTGTTGATTAACTGCAACTGTAAGACTAATTTATTTCCTCAAAATGTAGGCGAGTTGTAAGTTGTACCTCTATTTTTGTGCATATCGCTCAATATAATCAGAGGCGTAACTGGGGATTCCCTTGGCGGCCCAGTGCATGTCATGATTGGCGTGTCGAGCATACATCACGACGTTCCATTCGTTCGAGGGGAGGAGAGGTGGCAGACTTTGCCCTGGTCCACATTAACCGTTACTCAGCAGACATGACGCCCAGATTACAACTCTCATCTTTCTTCCGCTGCCATCATTACATGACGACAATATTGATATACTTTGTTTTCCATAACTTAAGTAACATTTCACATATACCTGCAGGCCACATTTTCCTTCATACTAAAAAAAAAAAAAAAAAATTGGCTAACCCAGCTTTTCCATAGTGGCATTTCAATGTAAAAAGTTGCATACTTTTACTTCACAAAAAATGTGAAAACCAGTCAACATTATTAAATAGAAAAATCACATCAAAACTAAATGTCACGGCCTACGGCTTGAAACGTATAAAAACCTATAATAAAATATTTGTACGTAAAAAAATTTCGAAAAGTACCAAAACGATTTTTTTTCTGAAACCAAAGAATTTTTGTAATGGGTTTTTATATATTTCAAGCAGTTGCTCAGGATATGTAGTTATAATGAGAATGCTTTCATTTCATAATGCTTATTGACTTCCAAGATTAGTATGAAGCAAAAATATGCAAATTTTGACTGTGAAATGCCGTTATGAGAAAACTGGCTTCGCTAATTTTTTGGTAAGAGGAAAATTTACTCCGAAGTTACGTCTATAAAACTAACAATATTTTATGCACAAATAAAATTATGCTTGTATTAACCAGTTTAGACAGCACAGCACATTAACAGTAACGTAAAAATAACCGGGGCATTAAAAGCTTCAAGTAACATTTATCTAGAACTGAACACAGGAAAACTGTACTCCACGCTAACAGTTAGCATGTACAAACAATAAGAAAAATTCAAGATTAAAAAAGAAAAAAAAAATACATTGATAACGATATTAATAAGTACAGGAGGCCTCACCTATCTCAACATTCGTTATCTTTTCAATTCATACTTCATTGAAAATATGCAAGCTTCTATAATCTGACGATTATTTGTATTGTCCTGCACAAAATTAATTGGCGTACGCAATTGTCTCGTCAAGGTTGTGTTAAGCGAATAAGTTATCTTAAATGGACATGCTGATATACAAATCACGCCACTGTCAGTCCAGTTGTGATAGCGTAATCTTAATGATGATCACGTGGCAAAAATGCATTTTTTTTTAATATTTACACGGCATAGTGATTGCTTTATAGACGTTACTAGTGACTACATATTACACTTGTAAAATTTTTTTAACTCTCACAGTTTTTCCACAGTAGAATGCCAAAGTTAGAATTCGCAAGTTACGGGAACATGGTAATAACAAAAAGCAAGTGTCTTACTCAAATGAAACAATTTACACTGAAATTAGCTATTGTGGGTAATATGCTAAAATATTTAAAACACACACTACAGTCCTTTTGTATTTTTTTAAAAATTTCCATAAATAACGTAAATTGTAATCATTTTCAATTTTTTTAAGTACAAAGGAATCGCATTGTGTGTTATTAAATATTTTAGCATATGGACCATAACATCTAATTCCAGTGTAAATTATTTTATTCAAGTAAGACACTTGGGTTTTGCTATTAGGATGTTCCCGTAACTTACAAATTTTGACTTGGCCATTTCACTTTGGGAAAACTATGAGAGTTAAAAAATTTTTACAAGTGGAAAATGTGTCACAAGTAACGTCTACAAAGCGAACACTACGCCATGCAAATTTAAAATTATGAATTTTTGCTTTATATTATTATTTCACGTGCGTAAGTCAATTGGTTCTCTCAATTTGCATGGCAGCAGAACATGCAAATTTAGACTTTGGCGCATCGTTTTGAGTAAAGTACGCCAGTTAAAATTGTTTCGTAAGAGAAAACTGCACTCACAAGTATCGTCTACAAAACTAACACTTTCCCATAGAAATATTAAATTATGACTTTATCGCACTTGAACACCCTTAAGGCGGCCGCCTACATCACGCTTCAAATGCATTTGGATGTAAGGGGAAAGATTTTTTTTTTTCGAAACTATTCCACATGTCCCAGTTGCACCAATGTAGGGAAAAAAATCACACTTCAGACAAGGTCGGAATGTCATTGTTGAAACACCATGCTCACTAAAAACAGCGTTTCTGTCTTCCAACATGGCTAAAAACAGCGTTTTCATATTGCCGTACTTCAGAACGTGTTAACCGGACGTACTTGAAACACATATAACAAGGTGCACTGAACTTTGCTACAGACATTTTACCAGTGAATTTATATGCAGGGGCGTCATTTCAGGTTTTTCTTGGGAAGAGGGGGGGGCGGCAGGCAAGATTTTTTTTGCGACAGTGATCTTGTTGCATGCTTTTTTATTAATTAAACATGTATAAATTAGAAACTTTAGTAATAAAACTTCAGTTTTATGTGCTTACGTCAGTATTATTTTAATTACAAAAATACACAAAAAATTATATACACTTTTCCTTCTAAATCGGGGAATTAACCCCCCCCCCCTTTTTTTTTCTCGCCGTTAAATGACGTCCCTGTTTACCTATATGGTCGTCTCTTATAGTTCCATAGTAAAAAATGGATCGGTGGGAATCCAGCACTGTAGTTCAGCGCTTGGCTCGTAGAGGTGATGAGGTATTTGATGCGCGCAGCAAGATCTCCCTTATAGCTCCGTCTCTTCTGAGGCTCTAACGCGTAAAACCGCTCAAGGTAGGCGGTGCTCTTAAGAGCGTGTGGTTGATAAATAAACGCTGAAAACACAATTTTAGATTCACAAGTTTTTTTTTAATTACCTCGATTTAAAAAACAACTTACAAGCACTTGTTCACCTACACGGCTGGTAAAGTCTGGAATTACCGACCTACCAGGGGACTTGAAAAACTTTTCGCTCCATGCTTTAAGGGATGAGCTTTAAGTCCCATCTGTTTCAGAACCAATCTCAATCCAAACAACGATGCTTTAAATAGAAATAATCTGCAAGTTTACGTATCACTTGAGACGACTGTAACTTTCAAGTAACTATCTTTAAGCATATTGATCATTCATTGTGTTCTTGTCGTCATAATTCTACCCGTTGTGTTTCACATAATGTAATGTTATTAATCATTATCATGTAAGATGTACTTATTGTAAACACGTACCAATTGTAAAACAGCAAAGAGCTGAATTTGGTAGTTAGTAATAAATAAATAAAATAAGTAATTAAATATGGTAAAAGCCTACGAAACGACAATGCTATAGGCTGTGATATTTACCATCTGTATGAGCAAACATTTACCCAGAATAATGCATTTGTTAAGCGTGATATCTTGCGTCGCAGGTAAATGTACGATATTTCAGCGTCAGAGATTGTTCTCTAGATAAACGTTACTCGATAAAATTAGAAAATGTGACAAGTTAATGCCATGTTTTTTATTTTCATTGAAAAAACGTACTATCCAAACTGATGCTTTTAGCTCTGAATTATGTACCATGGCCAAGGTTAATTCTACTACAGGTTAGAAAAATCAATGTTAAAAGTTTGACACAGGGACAATTTCTACCGCTTGAGCGCTGGTATCGCTAATGGATGCAAACTGACCAATAACACAGCTTTCCTGAATTTTAAGTTACATTTGATAATTTAAAAACGCAAAATAGGTTTATTTTCACTTAAACATTAAGTTAAATGACTTCTATAATTATTTCCAAGCCTAGTTAAAATTAATGTCACTACGGTTTTGTATTTTTCTGGTCCTTCAGCGATAGCAGTGAAACTAGCGGTATAAATTTTCCCTGTGCCAAAGTCTCTCATAAGGAAACACATTTTCTTTCTAACCTGTAGTAGAATTAATCTTACCCATGGCCTCATGTGGGACGCCTCCTACCTGGAGATGATGTACGTGTTGGAGGAACAGAAGCGACGGAGCAATAAGGGTGACAAAGAAGCGCGCACCTATGGTCCGCCCGCCCTTATGTACAAGGCGCTGTACAGACGCGCTGTGTTGTACAGCTAGAAGTATGGCGCTTATAGCGACGACATATTTTATCGTTAGGACACGTGTGCAATGGAGTACGTCCAGGCAACTAAATCCAGTCATGCACTCCCATTGCACAGTTCTTTCAAAGATCTCGTGTGCCCGAGTTAATTGCCGAACTCTTGAGAACTTTCATATTAATCAAGGTAAGGGATTATGAACTACAACAGAGCGAAAATGATAATTTTTGCTTTGTGCTCATGTAACGGGTCGGAAATATGGTTTTGTAAGCTTTCAACGACTTTGCTCTGAAATATTATGTTCTATTTTTATAAATCACGACATTGGGAATATGATTATAAGCGCCGCACGTTACGTTCAATATCTTACAAAATGCACATTTAAACAAACAGTGTAAAAATGTCACCTTTATCACCTTGCAACTATTTAATTGAATAGATTACCTTTTGTTGTTTTAATTTATGTAATTGTACTGTACTGAATGCAATATTTTTGGTGCCATTTTTGTTATAGTTGTATTTCTAAAAGGTTACACATATCGTGCGGCACATATTGTAGTCACACATTATACAAGTCAAAGAAGCCCTTACGTACCATTAATGAAACTCTATATAATTATTATGTTGGTAGAATTTACTAAATTGTGATTTTTCTTCTCTGACATAGTCATTGACTTTCGATGAATACGCAGACGCTGTCGACGCCCGCTGTGGGTGGAAAAAGTGACTTGATTAAAACTCAATTCCGCTGTAAGATTGCATAAATACATGTACGAGGAAACTGAGAAAAGTCGCACATAGTCTGCACTGGTCTTGTTTTTGTGAGTACCCAGGTTTGAGAGTGTATATAACTTATTTAAAGTGTTTATTACTAAGTATCGTTTCATTTATCATCCCGTTTTAAAATAGGTTAAAATTGTTTAAAAAATGTAAAGAACATAAGACTGATTGTAGGAGATGACATGCTGTTCAATTTGTTTTACGCAGATGATCAGATAGCCATAGCAGAAGATGAAGAAGACGTCAGCTATTAGATCAGAGAACTTCAAGAAGAACACGATGCTGCATGACTCAAAATGAACTTAGCCAAATACGAATATTTGATAGCAGGGAACGAGGAAGATAAAGATGTTATATTAGACGGAGGAAGAACAATAGGAGTAATAAAGCGTGGTAAATATTTGGGGATGTTTAGGCAATAGTACAAATGAGATACAAGATAGGATTAACAAGGGTAGAGCAGTGATTAGAACACAAGTCTTGTAGAAAGTGTTATAATGTGTGGTTCGGAAGTGTGGGATGTTACTAAGGTTAATAACAATAAACTTGTGGGATCACATCGCTACAGGCTTAAGGCCATGATCCATAATTTATTTCATACAATTGCAAATAACTCTAATATGTTTTAACCAAATACTTTCAAAAAGTTTTAGACTGTGTATAGTCATATAATACACAATTTTGGCAGAGCGTTTTTTAAAAATAATGTACTGTACCTCTACTAGGAAAAAAATATTTTGCTTTATTTTACCTTATTTTGACCACTAAATATATGGTATTTCAGGGGCAAATATCTAAAAATCCATTGGATGTATCGCAACAAAAAAAAATTCTTATACAAACGATGATATATAAGTGTTAAAACTGTAAGATTAATTTTTGATATATGTATTAATTTGCGTTAAAAAATATTTTCGAAATCACTGCAAAACTAAAGAGCGATGCCATTAAGACGGACCTGCGTTGCTCGGCCGAGATGGAACTGCAAGAGGCAAGCGAGGCCTACCTGGTGGGAATGTTTGAGGACACCGATCTGTGTGACATTCACGCAAAGAAGGTCACCATCATGCCTAAGGACGTCCAGCTGGCTCGGCGAATCCGTGGGGAGCGTGTCTAAGCGCCCAGTTGTTTGCAGGAGGAAAAAACTTTTTAAGAAGAAGTTGTAGAATATCAAAACGGACAATGGTTAGAAATGAAGAAATTCGAGAGGCCATATGCACATGGACAAGAAATTACATGGACAAATAGAAAAAAGAATTGGTTTAGCAATGTGAAAAGGATGGAAAGTGATGGAATAGTTACCAACAGAGCATAGGAAGAAGGAAAGGCCACAAATAAGTTGGAGAGACGACATAAACGAAGCAATGAACACGAGGAATCTACTATAAGACGAGACGTTTGACAGGATAATGTGGAAATTGGGGACTGAGAAACGGCCACTGTCGTAAAAATAATGCATTTTGAGAAGTAAATACACGCTAAATGTTAAACCACTTGTTCATTAGTTTCGACATATCTACGTTATTTAATTCAAATGATAAAAATAGCCAAATTCCGGTTCGAAAGTGTGATCTTGGAAAGATTTCTGCATGTCTAAGACAAACTGAGTGATTTCGTTGTATATATGCTATAGCTAACGCTTACTGTCGAATCGCAGAAAATGACAGTACGAGAAAATAATAAAAAAGAACAACAAAAATTCGAAGGAAGCTAACAAAGGAAGTCAGAAATGACAGTTCTGTCGCAGTGTTCATTTGTGTTTGCCTCCTTGACTTTGTCCAAGATTATAGCCACTGAAATGCACCATGTTTGGTTCTTGCCTGTTTAATTTTTACTTTTTTCGTATTTAAAGTTTTTTTCCCAGGTTTCCATTATATACCGACCGTATTTATGTATCGGAATTATTTGTTTGTTGAATACGGCTATACCTACCGTACGGTAACTTGATACTTTCTGGAATTCCTGCTTCTAGCTAGACTTTGTTCTCACACCAACTATGTATCCTTCCGCCAAACTTCAACGATAACATTGCCAGGCTGACAGCTGCACTGCAAGCCTACTCACATTGTTCATCCGCCGCCAGTAATTACGTCACCTCTAAAATATTGTAATTCATGCTCAATGTAAATAGGCGTATATATTTTATTTCATTTCCTGAGAATGAAGACTTTACGTAGCCTACATATTTCATTGAACGATTTTCAGTATTTTTACCGCTGGTCATAATATACAGAAGAACTATTTCTACGACATCAATGCCAACCCAACCATCCTCCAAGTATCTTATACCACATGCTCAGCTTATTCGATTATTACTGGTGGAACTGTTGCCCTATTTGAGTGCGCCAATAAGAATTGTAATGTTCGTTGCCTGTTCTTGGTCTACAAACGTCTAAGCTGTGTCAGACGTACATCACCATAGCCGTCTTTAGCAGAAAGCCGCGGCCTTAGATCTGGCAACACTGCCAGGAAGGGTCATTTTAACACATCTTTTGTCTCGCCAACGACAGTGGCTTCCTCTGATTCGCCGGCATGCAGGGCAGTGTAACGAATCAGGTACAGCCATTACCTTCGGAGAGTTAAAATACGTGTAAAAAAAATGACCCTTGCGTGCGGGGTTGCAAGATCTAAGGCCGCGGCCTTCCACTAAAGACGGCTATGACATCACCCAGTCATATACGTTGCAAGAAACTACAGTGTTTTCAAGGGTATGCTGACACAAAACATGTTCGCGATATAGCATATTGTCTCTAGCTATGAGTTTATTCAAAAAAAATATTTTGAATAATAATTAAGTATATGAATAAAACCTGTACTGCTGGCATCTCCCTCCAGCTGGCCTGTACCCCGAGTTACCTAATCTCTGTCCAGGGAGGACTCTAGGATGGAGGGGGATATGGGTAGAGCCAGTGATCTTTGGTGAAACTAATTCTGCACTAACATGTTTCAGTGTGTTACATGCACATCCGCAGTTCAGCTTCGTGGCCAGTGATTAGATGGTCTCAGGTCTCTACTCTCAACGTCTCGGGGTTCTACCTTCAAACCACAGACATGTTGTGTGGCGGTAACCGTGTTCTGATTTTTAAGATCAAGAGTAACTTTCAGTGCTGGTTGGTGTTCGTGGTTGGTCACGAATACATTTCAACTCATGTGTCTGGTGATGGATTATTGGTAGAGACATGCAAAATTCGCGTTATCATTTGGTAGCAGACTCAACTTCACGTTCCTATACATAATAGAGCATAATCTACGATTCAATTGGCCACGAACTTTTATGTGTTGTCGTTTACGCGTGTTACGTCTTTACAGAGATTGGCCTCTCTATCGTGTAAGCATTCTCCGCGGCAAGTCACGACAATATCGGCCAGCGGGAGACGTCGAACGAGCCTATAGTCACTTGGAGTCTAGCCAGCTGTCAGAAAATAACGCGAATTTTGCATGTTTCTACTTATTGGTGTTCGAGTTGGAGTTTGTACTGTTGTTGTAACGATCTGTCAATATTTATCATTTATGGCCATTTGCAATAACTGAACTTGTGCCGTACAATCAGAACGTAGAATGTGTTTAACAAAATAGAGTTGGAATAGTGCTCCTTTTAGTTTCTTTGTAGCCGAAATATGCAATCTTATCGTCCTGAAATAAGCACTGAATAGTATATACACCAGTAAGGCGCAATCATTTTATTTGAATCATTATACTTAAGTTTTCACAGTCAAATGAGTGACGCTTCTCGGTGTAGGCTACATGAAGCATAGCCAAGGCAATGAACATTTCGTGAAAAGGATTTTGCAACAGTTCGTTTCAGTGTCTTACGTACAGATCTGCAGTTCTGCTTCATGGTTATTGGCAGCGTGTCTACGTGAAGTAACGTCTCTCATTTGACTGTGCCAACCACCGCGTGTATGTTATCTGCAAGTAGAACAATAAGACACGTGTGAGTCAAAACATCCAATTACTAAGGAAAGGAGTATTTCACGAGTTCAATAACCCGCATGCTAGAATCCATTATCCTATGCATACTAAAGCGTCGGTTATTCGTTCATTGTCTGTTGTTCCGGCGAGAAGCAACTAATTGACAAATAGTCGGGACCTCTGTATATACAGGACAATGGATTCTAGCATGCAGTTCATATTCCTTTCCCTACTAATTACTAGAGACATGTAAAATTCGCGTTATCTTCTGGTAGCAGACTAAACTTCACTTTCCTATACATAACAGAGCATAATATGCGATTCAATTGGCCACGAACTTTTATGTGTTGTCATTTACGTGGGTTACGTCTTTACAGAGACTGGTCTGTCTACCGTGTAAGCATTCTCCGCGACAAGTCACGACAATATCGGCCAGCGAGAGACGTCGAACAAGCCTGTAGTTACTTGGAGTCTAGTCAGCTATCAGAAAATAATGCGAATTTTGCACGTCTCTACCAATTACTGACTACGAACTGGGGCAAAATTATTTCCGCGAAAATTTCATGACCCTAAGCATAGCTGCAGATGTGCACGTAAGGGCATTGGAACAAACTGTTGCGAAATTCTTTAAATAAAAATTCACTGGCCCCAGATATGTGTAATAGCAGGGAACTGTGTTTCTCGGAAGCAGACAAGTGGTTCCTCAGAAAATTGGCAGGAAGAAAGCTCTCAGAGCAGTGTAATAGCTGGGACGATTCGCGTAACACGAATTCGCTACATGCCCCCCCTCCCCCTTGTTCGTGAAGTTACTTTCTCAATCCGCCAAGAGCTCATATGGCCTTGGTCGCAGTCATTTTCGAGCACCGGATATCGCGGGCGAATCGCAGAATGCCGGCCTTGGGCGCGATAATGCCGACGCTCGTAACAAATTCGAGTACCTTATTCGGTAACTCCTCGCACGTGCCTCTCATATACACGTGTCCTTTAAGGGTGCTCAAGTGCGATAATAACATAATTTTATATTTTAATGAAATATTGTTAGTTTTGTAGACTATACTTGAGAGTTCATTTTGCTCTTACGAAACAGTTTTAGCCCTCATAGTTTTCTCATAACGGTGCGTCGAAGTCAAATTTGCTTGTTACGCTGCCATGCAAATAGTGAAAACCAACTGATCTACTTAAACCAAATTAATTCACTGTTAACTTGCATCCCATGAGCTATGCAATAAAACATTTACAAATCCCACAACGTAATATTTTGAATTTAAAAAAAATTGCAAAAGTACAGAAAAAAGTTGCAAATTCATTGGTGGGAAGTCTGTAGTAAAATTCAGTGCACATCGCACATCCGGTTAGTACATTTTGAAGTACGGAAGTCTGAAAAACCAGTTTTTAGCCATGTTGGAGGGCTTAGAAACAGTGTTTTCTATTAGCATAGGTTTATAAAATTGAGGTACCGATCTTGTCTGAAGTTGGTTTTCCTTTCGTACGTTCGCACAATGGGCACACGTGGAATTGTTTCGTAGAAAAAACCTGTTTACGAACACATTGCAACGCATTTGAAGCGTGGGGTAGCAGATAAATGAATGTGAAAACATCAATTGATTTCGACTTTTTTTCGAAGCAAATATGAATAAAATACTCAATGGCAATCCTAGATAATGGTATTTGCCAACTATATGAGTAAATTTATCCAGAATTACTTATTTGTCACGCGTGATCTCTTACGCCGCAGATAAATGCACGAGGTTCTGGCGTCAGAGATTGTGCCTCAGAAGTTCGTAACACTGGAAACAATTTTGTTTAAAACGTTGACTAAAACTATTGTCTAGGATTGCTATTGTTTAACTTTCGCAAATTGACTTCAAGAAACCTACTCTTATAAATTAATGCTTTTAGCGGTGAATTATGTACCACGGCCTTGAAATGTGTTGCAGCGAGTAACGGGTATTCATTTTTTGACGAAACTACTTAACACGCATCAACATGGTTCGTTTACGTAAAGAACACACCTCAATGTATGATGCTGTAAGTTCAAACATTCTGTACGCGTGCTTTTAACATGATTTTCGGGCCTCGCAAAAAGGCTAAAAACGGCTTTTCCAGACTGTCGTATCTGGAAATATAGAAACAAGAATCGAAAAACGCACAAATAGCAGCACGCGTTGGACTTTAAACTATACGTGCCACGAATAAAATGATATGGTCACAGCTTAAAGTCCCATCTGAAAACGCATAGTATGTGGTCGACTTGGGAACTAATTGCATCAGAAATGAACCCAACAGTTTCTTAACGGAAAAAGTCTAAGGAATCCGATTCTGAAGTGTCTACCATCGCCAGACGTGCAGGACAGCAGCAATTTTGAAAAAAAAATGGCGCTCAATTGACACTAAAAAAAATTAATTCTTTCTAACCGGTACATTTTATAAGGAAAAGTATAAAGACAAAATATAAAGAACATAAAATTTCACATGAGATCATTTTTGTTTCATCAATCTACCATACTTCATTCTCAAACTGCAGAGCTTCAAATATTTCCGACAAATAAACATCACTTTCTCAAATCTGTATTTCGGCTTAAATAAGCAAGAGTTTGACACGGTCCATTATGTTAAAAAAAAAAAAAAATAACTGAATGAAAAACTTAGCCGTAGCCTGCATCCGATGCGTAAATTTATTTGTAATACAGAATACAATTCATCTTGAACATTGTAGGAAAACCAATAAAATATGTAGTTTTGTGTGGCCAAAATGCATATGTGTAGTCTGGAAATCTTTTTAAAACACCATTTATACAATAAAATTTTGTTTTGACACTTCATAAAAATTGCAAATAATTATATTTCATAACATGAAGGTTTAGTAAAAAAATTTACGTAGTTATATTAATCCAAAAAATTTTGCCACAACTATAATCAGTCATTCGGAGAATTTAGTCGAGCAGATGATGTGTACACAGTATCATCTGTAAGGCTGATGTGTTAAGTTTCACGTGATAATTTGGTAAGTTTATAAACTGGCGGTGTGTAGATCTTCAGCCGTTACCATATTATTCGAAAACTGCTAAACGAATATGATTGATGTCAGCTTAGGAATAGCATTTAGAGTACGTTATCCGTAGAGACCTGAAAAATTCACATTTTCTTTTAGGCGCAAGCTGTAATTCCTGCAACTATAGATCTGTATCACGTTCACAATTGGTCGTTGACTTACTCGACACTTCCTGGAAGTAATCGAGCCAATAATAAAACTGTAACTGAACACAGGCCCATTTCACTGTGTCAGCGAGCAGCTAATAAACAGCTTCTGTCTGCACGATGTAACATATATTCTTGGAGGCTAGCCTACAGCTCAGTGAAACCGCGAATTTTTGCTGCCTTAAGTTATTCGTACCTACAGACATGTAAAATTCGCGTTATTTTCTGACAGCTGACTAGACTCCAAGTGACTATAGGCTCGTTCGACGTCTCCCGCCGGCCGGTATTGTCGTGACTTGCCGACGAGAATGCTTACACGGTAGATAGGCCAATCTCTGTAAAGACGTAACACACGCAAATGACAACACATACAAGTTCGTGGCCAACTGAATAGCAGATTATGCTCTGTTATGTATAGGAAAGTGAAGTTCAGTCCGCTACCAAATGATAGCGCGAATTTTGCATGTCTCTAATTTATTCGTTGTATACCCGTTTCTAGTTCACCACTGCTCATTAAAACATATTTCCAGCGAAAATGTGTGATTCGTGGTCTATTTTAGGTATGTAAATCCTACATTTTAAAGGGTACAGGTATGTACAACACACCATTATCTTTATTGTTATGTAATAAAATTATAGGATCGAAACTGAATGTCTCATACAGATGAGTTGTCGGCGAGAAGCCTGTACACCAGTTCATTGACATGCACATAGACTGGATTTATTTACTTGGACATACTCGCAATGGAGTATGTCCAAGTAAATAAATCCAGTCATGCACTCCCATTGCACAGTTCTTTCAAAGATCATGCACATAGAAGCTAGGATAAGGCTTGATGCACGGACTATGTCGCCCTTATCGCTTCCGCACTTCTAGGCCTCGAATGCTCACGCAAGCGGCCACCTTAATGTTTTGTGAGAATTATATTTTTACCTAAACATTTTTTTTTGTAATTACTGAAATTTATTTATAAACTCGAAGCAATATCAAGTTCATGGGTATGTTATGTTACATTTACAAGGTTATATATACGTTATAGTAATGCTTATTATGGGTTAATTCCAAGAATATGATTTGATAATTTGTAACTTGAAACATACAATTTGTTTATGAGAAAATGTAAATAGTTTTGTTGTCAAAGCCCATAGTATGTCTTTTTAAAAAGTTTAGATGTTCGTGGAGAAATGTACAGTATACCATTATACTATTCTTTGCCATGTCAACAGGGAGCTTGATATCCCGGCAGTGCTAGTCTCGTGATGTGATGCGTGTAATATTATGATTCGAAGGTGTAAAAATGCATTTTCAATTGAAATTTGGTAATAACTGGTCTCTGGCCTCTTCCGGTACGATAATCCCGTTTAGGTAAGTATGAAGATGCCTGTGTAGAACGTCCCAGATTCAGGGAGAAGAAGACGCTGCTTGGAAAAGAGGTTCTACGCGACTGCAGGAGAAGACGGAAGAAGATATAATATAATTTTTCGACGAATTTCCTATCAGAATAATGGACAGTCTTCAAAATGCTTCAGATGTTTATTTTTGTTTATGGAAATTCCTACAACATTCCCCACAAACAACTTGAGACATAATAAATTAATAGTAAAAAACTTTTCTTAAAAACAAGCTTACGTTTAAAAGCTCTTAAAAGGAGAAAATAAACATTAAATTAAATCAACTCCATCAATTTTATTACATTACACAGTTTATATGAAATAAAAGGTTGTCGCGAAATTGACGTACTTTATAAATACATTTTTTTCTTAGAATTACTTATGTCAAGATCAAGGTACATGTTATATTCTTGTTTATCTATACAGGCAAATCTCGCGACAAGCTTTCATATCATATAAATTGTGTAATGTAATAAATTGATGGCTTTGATTTAATTCAAAGTTTATTTTCTTCTTTTTGAGCATTTAAAAAAAAGTTTGTTTTTAAAAATGTTTTTTACAATTTTTTATTTTTTTAGTTATTTTTGCATGTTGTTTCCACGAGTACCTAGGAAATATCGTCGGCCCTCCCAGAGCTTTGTTTAGAAGGATAAGAGCTAATATACAACAGGGTTCGCCCCGGTGCCCTGAGATGATACGTTCATATCATGTTTGATACTCCCTGATACCACTCAGTCCTCGGTACGACCTCACCTTGACTTGGGTGTTTGGAGGTATGCGCCACTTATTTCAGCTTGAAGCTTACTTGTGCTTAACATAACACAGTTCCGGGTTTGATTTTGAATTTCTATCATCACCGCTAGAATTTGCCCGGGGTGTATGTCGATATTAGTTAAGACACGACCCCGCTAAATCTTACCGTTTAGCCGGGCAGTAATACACCATCTTCTCGAAGAGCTGAATGCTGACGTCATTTCATTAGTATGCTTCTAAGCAAACCCTTCCATTTGATACCCAAATCACGGGAGTGCATAAAAGTAACTAGTCCGCCATCTTGGGCAGTCCGCCATATTGAATTTAGAATGACGTCACTTAGCTGACCATGCACTGTCATCCAAACTAAACGTGTCAATCGGTTGAGGATAACTGCTATAAATTCAGTTGCAAGATTTAACCCGAACAAACATAAAAACATCGCAAATTAAATAACAGCCTATAAAAATTATTTTCTTTTGAATACCCTGAGCTGGTATGGGTTTTAAAACATTTTCATTAAAACATGTTCGATCACATAACCAAGAAATCTGATTTAGTAATTACAATATCAGGCCTAATCAGTGCATTTTGAGTTCGTGTGTTTTTGTGTGATGTTTAATTTTGTTTTACAAGTAGTGCTACCTATGTTTCACTACCTACCACTTTCCGCAATATTAAATGCCAGTTTAAGAAATCACTCGTCGAATGCCATATTTCTTAGAAAAGCCTATTAGTGTTATTTTATCTGAGTGATCATTATTGTGGCAGCGAGATACGAGTCCTTTCAGTAATCCATCTGTAAGATATCAGACAGCATGACACACGCCAAGGAATGTTTCACTATGAACTGATTGTAAGGCTAGCAGCTAAGCTTGGTTTCCATCAAGCCTTTGCTTTAGTACAGAGCTTATAGTGGACCAACAAGTGCATTCAGGTACACACTACTTGATTACATGATTCGGCATGTGTGCACAATCGGCGCCGAGCATCGTTACGTAATTGTGGAGCTTCATGCATACTGGCAAAATAACGACTAATGTATATACTACGAAAAATTTCCGCAGAACATTATTAACTCTAGATATGTTTCTGTGCTAATGATTAGACTTTTATCTCTTTTATAAAAAGTTCCATGCAAATATGTACACCTACGTAATGGTAAACTTTTAACAAATTCGTTTTCAATTCCTTCCCAATACAAGAAGATTAAAAAATTCATATAACCTTATTTTATTTCTTGCACGGATTCGACCAGCTAAACTTCCACAGATCTTGTATTCAAAGGTGTATTCTAAATACAGACGATAAGCATTACTAGGTTTAAATTTTAATTTTTAACAATGTACTGCTTGTGCAATACGAAATGTTAAAACAGTAACATTGTATCCCCCCAGCCCCCCTTCAGTTAGCACGTCCAAAATTTCCGACCACTCATTTACTGCACGAGTACATTATTGTTTATCATGGCGCAGTGTTTCAATGACGCTTGTTTCTTTTTGGGAATTAAAAATTTTAAATTCTGAAAGGGAGCAAACATCGAGAAACCGTTACATAGAAATGTTGGAAATTATATGTACTACGTAGCCTAATTTTGTCAAAATGTTTCTATAATTTTGACTACTAATTTAGTTAATTGGATTTTCTTAAAGTCAATAATGAGCAAAAGTCATAAAAAACTAATTTCTTGGACAAATTAGGATGCGTAGTACAAACTAACGGTTTCTTGATATCTGCTCTCTTTCAGGATTTAAAAAATAAAACTTACTAAAATAGCACAAATAGGGACCAGTGGCCTTAAGATCGCCTTCCACACGAAAATCCGTTGCAGTGTGTTCGTAAATATATTTTTATGAAACTATTCCACATGTCCAATTGTACCGATGCTCGAAAAGAAAATACACTTCAAATTATGACGGAAAAGTTGTTTCAAAGCGTCAAGTCAGTTTGGAACATATTTTCGTAGCCCCTACAAACAGCTTATTCAACTTGTTATACCGGAAGAACTAATCATGGGATTCGTGTGAAACTACTCTAGAAACATACCATGGACTTTGCTTCAAACCTTCCACCAATAAAAAGATGGGTCACCACTGGAAGTGTCAGTCAGGCGAGTGATCTACGATACCACTGCACGCCGTTTCAGTGCCTTGTGGTAGAGGCTTCTGCGCCGTGCCTCACTCACACAAACACACGGCCAGTAGCCTGTGTTATTAAGCATGCAGAATTTTTTTAAATTTCTTCCCAACTTTAAATTTGAACATTTTTAAATAGGGACTTAGCTAATTACATTACCTTCCATTACGTACCATGTGTTCTGTGAATTAAAGCGCAATTATAAAATAATGAAGATAAAACGAAATTAAATATAATAATAATTTTTTACCATGTATGAAATACATAATAATTCCCTGTAACGATTCAGTTAATAAATACGCTCCTTATCGCAAAATTATGTGTTTTTTTAAGCGACACAATTCGTCCCATACATAATTTATTAAATGAAAATGGATAATTTTAACAAAAGAGCTGACACAGTCTCATAACAGTGTACGGTACTCAAGTCAGTGCTTAAAGCTTTTTTTTTAATTGTAGGTTTTTCGAAGCCAGTTTACAAAATTAAAAAAATATAAATCTTAGACAATAGGGTTACCAACTTTGCAAATATACGTATTTTTTCATGGGAAAGGTTTTTATGCTATCCATTTTACTCTAACTAACTCGTCAACTCGCCACTGGATGATGCTGGCTGCAGCGAATCTGCTCTTTCCCAAGCTTCCCCTTATGGCATATAGGACATAAAGGAAAAAGAGAGGAAGAGGGGTTTCCAATTCGACCAACAAACATTTCTATGTATACTTTGGTAGGACAACGTCTGCTGTGTTATGTTATATATATACTAGCAGTCCCGTTGCGGCTTCGCCCGCCTGTACTATAGAAAAGAGTAACTAACTTTTAGTGATACTGTATTCTATATTATACTATATCCACTGTTTATCTTTAAAACATCAAATACAAACAGATTTGTCCAGTCCACTGCGCTAAGCGTACTTTAATTGCAGAACTTCTTTTTTTAATTCATCTTTATTTCTCTATAAAACAGCTGCCCGGCTGCGACTTCCATCGCAAAACAGCTGCCTGGCATTTAACAGCTAGCGTACTCAATAACAGTGTAAAGAGCGCGCGCAATACGCTTGTATGTCGTCATAGTAATTCCCATCGCAAAGTCTTGCACGGGATACGAACCCGTAACTCCACCCCTCCCACATCACAAACTTTACACAATACCTGAGTTGTCAGCGAGTGTTTTCCTAGCTTTTTTTTTTCCGCGGTCGCAACACGTTTTCTTTTTTTTTATAAGTTTCAAGGACGAATTTTGAAAAATCCTGAAATTACTTTTTAGGTATTTGCGTAAGCTTCATTTTAAAGAAAAAATCACTTCGATATCTCAGATGGTTTAAGAGGAAGAGAGGATTTACTGTAAACGAATTAAACGGCTTTTCACATCCTTAATATAAAAATTTCGAAAAATCCTGAAATTTTTTTTCTAGACATTTGTATTTGCGACCTAACGAAGTGAATAAGACGACGATAGCCCGTCGGGTTCGAGAAATATCAAAGATTTGCAAAAAATACATTTCACCCCGTTTCACCACCTTAATAACCGAATTTCAAAATTTCCTTTCTTAGTGCGCGCCTATGCCACAAGGGGAAACTTCCCTTAAAATTTCACGTTTCTAGGTCCAGTGGTTTGGGCTGGGCGTTGATGATGAATGAATGAATGAGTCAGTCAGTCAGTGAGTGGGGCTCATCCTTTATATATATGTATGGTTAGTAACTATACAAAAAAAAGATATATAATTATTCCAGTTGCGAATATTTTTTTTTTGTAAAATGAGTCAAAATCACAATTTTGACTTTAATATGTAGCCATTATTAGAAAAAAAACAGAACGATCGAGCTGGAACTATGGCCACAAAGAATTTATACTACCCAAAGTTTAAAGATGCAATTGGCAAATTCTGTAAAAGAAAGTTTTATAAATTTAAACATCTGGATATTAACACATATTTTAAATTAATTTTGACACTTTTAAAATTCACAAAAAATCCTCGTGAAGAAATCACAGACATGTCTTCGAATACTCAATGTTGTAGAAATTTTACTTACAAAGTTTCATCAATTTGTTTTCTAGGTTTTCTTAGATTGGCTACGACAAAATTGTGGCATTGGCAGTTAATTATACAAATAAACACGTAACCAAAAAAAGTTTTACTTTTTTGGACATTGTGCTCCTTATAGTGTTTAAACAGACGAGAACTACACATAAATGTAAAGTAACGAGCTGGAAGGTATACAACGCCTTAAAAAAATCTATACACACTAATTACGAATAAACAATTTTATTATTTATTAATTAACAGGTACAGCCATTTTCCTGTTCGTGCTGGTTCTAGCAGTGTCTGTGTCTGACTATAGACAGCTGCATTTCAAAAACTTTTATTTTTTAATTTAGTGGGAAGGAGAAGCAGAAGAATAGAGAGAGAAACAGATAGAAACAGTAACACAGCAGTTTCCAAATATATATGACCTTCACGATAGTCAACAAGTGGTGATAAGGCAATGTAAGAGCTCGCGCCACTTACAATATCGCTATCTTCGTGATTTAGTAATACTTCGCGACGACAACCCATTGAGTTACAAAATAAATGTAAAGATAGTACTGATAACATATCTCGAATCTGAACGTGATACGCAATGCACCGCTAAACAAGTCACGTAGCTCTTCGAACATAGGAACTAATGAAAAGTGTGTGTGGGGGGGGGGGG
>PNEQ01066743.1:0-44161 GCA_003012365.1 Medauroidea extradentata | reverse complement strand
AAGTATGCAGTGCCTTGTCTTTACATCAGTCATCACAGAGATGTTATATATGTGGCGCATCCCCCAAGCAGATGAATAGCAACACTGATGTTACTGGGGCAGTAGCAGACCAAAGTACTTATAAATTCGGACTGTCGCCGTTACATGCATGGATTCGATGTTTTGAGTGCTTACTGCATATATCATACAGACTCGATGTGAAAAAGTGGCAAATAAAGGGCACGCATGATAAGAAACTGATTGAAGATAGAAAGAAGAACATCCAGGAACGGTTTAGAAATGAAATGGATCTACTCGTTGACATGCCTAAACAAGGTAGTGGAAACACAAACGATGGGAACACAGCTAGGAGATTTTTTAGAGGTTCTATAATTTCTGCAGATATTACGGGTATAGACGTAAATCTGATCAACCATCTGCATGTTATCTTAGAAGTTATTTCTTGTGGGTATGCAATAGATAAGGATGCATTTGGCATGTATGCGAGAGAAACGAAGGAATTATATTTAAATTTGTATAACTTTACATGCCTGTGACACTGCATAAACTTTTGATTCATGGCGAGAAGGTCATAGGACAGTGCATTCTGCCTATTGGTCAACTTTCTGAGGAAGCACAGGAAACGAGGAACAAAGATACCAGACGTTTTCGAGAAATATTTACAAGGAAAACATCAAGAAAGGACACAAACACAGACCTTTTTCATAGACTCCTGATTTCTTCCGATCCCTACATTACAAGCTTACGGAAATTAAAGAAGAGAAAAACTTTTCCGTTGCCGAGAGAAGTGCTGCAGTTGCTGGCTGAGCCTTCTGTACCAGGTTCTTCGAATGAAGATGACTTGAGTGAGGCTACGGATTCTGACGGAGCCACATCTGATTAAAAAAACCTGTAAGTTTTGTTAAAACATTGCATTTTGTAGTTGTTGAGGATGCTGAAAAATTGGAATAATTCGAAAATTTATTTTTTATACAACACTCCACAAAAATAGGCATAAATTAAATGCTGTTTTTTGGCTATTAGGCCTATTTCTTAAAATTTCGTACCTAACGTTTAAGCGCATAACAGTGGAAGTTTTACTGTTTTCAGATTGTAACTAATCCCTACACTTAAAACAGTATTCATATAAAAAATTACAGGATGTATTAGCATGAGCTACTTCAGGGCAATTTCCAATAATTACAGAGAGAAACCATTGTGTAATTTTTTAAACATCAAAATAGGCTACGATATCCTTGTGTAACCAATAATGTATCCAGAAGTATCTCATTGCTCGTTCTTATCTATAGACTATCTATTTCTATGACTGAAATAATTTTGTTCTAATTGTAAGACCAGAAAATATTATTTGCGGAAAACTTCATTATACTCGTTCATATAATAATGGAAGTGATAAGTACATTTTAAAAAATTACGAATTGTTCCTTATTTCCAGCACCTGCAATAGCTGAAAAAGAGCATGCTGTAGGTATTACTAACAACTTGTTTAGACATATTTTGTGTAGCCATAGGCTATCTATACTAACAAAACGTGTGTGCAGCACAACATAAGTTTGAAATTGTGAAGTTTCATATCTAACCGAAATAATTTATTTAGTTTTTATTCGCTGTTATTTCATGCCAGGAAAAATAATTTAACTATTTCACTTTTATAACTTGTTTAAGTAATGTAATTACAGACACTCTTATAGCGAATAGAGTGGCAGAAACACGTAGGATTCTTGAGACATTGAACAGTCTTCAAAAAAATCAATTTAGCACTTTTAAACCCTCTTAGGTGTTGAAATAAAAAAAAAACAAGTTGGCTAAATTGGTTCGCTAGTAAAATGTGTCCGTATATTTGCATGTTTTTGCATCCAAGAGTAATGGTTTGGGCTTCATCTGGATGAATTATTGAAACTGCCAGTCAGTCGGGGCATTTATTTCTATACAAAAATTATATCAGTGAAGTTTTTCAAAACTACTTATTATTTGTATTCCAAAAATGTTCTATTTCATCGAGAGAATCCACAGAAACTACACGCCAAATATGATTGAAATCGGCCGAGTAGTTTTCGAGATATGATTTTTGGCCACCTAGATGCTCTAAATTACACACTGTGCGCTGGCGCCGTGACGCGGTACCGGCGAAAAATTCTTTAAAAATCTATTAGATAACACTCGTTTTAGCTTTGAAATTCAGTCGCCAACGCGGATAGATTCTGTAAAAACTGTATATTCTTAACTTTATACAGTTGATCACAATAGCCAGAGAATACAGCATGGTGGAAAACATGTGGTGGCTATGCGGTACACTTTTCAGGTAAAACCAATAAAGCAGCGAAGTTAGGTCGTTGTTCTACAAAACATAAAAAGATTTGAAGTGTTATTAGCAACGTCCCTCAACTAAAATAGGAAAAACCAAACTTTACCAAAGATTCCTAAGTCTGGGTTCTAAATTGTCTACTGTTATTTTAAAACATGTTGAACTAAATTAATATATTTAAAATGAAGAAGGTCTTGAGTATACATGCTAAACGCCAATTGTTTAAAATTAGAAGAATGCTTTCAAAAAAGATGTTCGCCTCCAACTATAGTGAAAAGTCTCTTAAAAATTGTATTTCATCTGGGATAGCCTACTGACATTAAGTAAAAAAAGTTACTAGTTTTCACATCAGTGCATTTAATAATCACCTGCTTTTGTTTCGTGCCATAAAAATGACACAGAAATTTACAAAAAAATACTAATATTTGTCAAACAGATATATAATGACAAACTTATCCAGAAAGCTGAGAACAAAATAATGTACCGGACGATAACCTGTAATCACGAGAAAACCAATTAAAAAAAATACAAAATCAAAAGGAGTTAAATCTGCAAAAATAATTGTTCAGTACATAATTATAAATCCAGAGTTGAATGGTAACTACACAAATAATTACTGATTTACTAAGGCCATGATCTTTCATTTATTTCAAACTATTGCAAATAACTCAAATATTTTTAAACTAAATGTTTTGAAAAAATTTGAGACTGTGTACAGACATACGATACACAATTTTCGTTTTTTTTTTTTTTAAATACTGTACTGTTTGCTAGCAAAAATTATTTTCCTTTATTTTGGCTTATTTTGACAACAAAATATGTGATATTTCAGGAGCGAAAATCTAAAAACCTGTTTGTTGTGTTGCAACAGAAAAATTCAGAAACAATGATATACAGGATGTTCTAGGAGTAGATGTCAATAAAGAGGCGAGTGATAAAGGGGCCCAAGACCTACCAAATAAATCAAACTTATGTAATCCGAATCGCAACAGTCTAAAAGTTATGAATTTTTTAAAGAAAATTTGGCTATACTCTACCCCGAGCTAAGAATTTACTGACGGTGGAAAAAATAATGGTCCACGTGGAACAAAATTTGTACACACCAAAGGTGATTAGTGTCGTCACATTTCAAAATACATTTCATGTCGCTGAGAGTACAGCTACGTGGGGGGAAAAAATCACTTTCACGAAAGATGTGTTTGGTTCTGAAAGATGCCTCTAGTTTGCACGAGGTAAAAAATATTAATGGGTCACATATTAAATGATCACCCACCATTGGAAAAACTACCCATTAGTATGATCAATTAATAAGTAAACACTATCATTATAAATTAACAAACGTTGATGCAGTAAATGTGAAAACAACATAATGCAGAAGATTCACATAATGTAAAATCAGCTATAATGTTGAAATTAGTATGTGAGTAAACAATTAAACGTAACTTTATTGAAATAAAAATATTACACAATGTTTCAAATTATTAAATGAATTTTGAACACAATGCACTTCATTTGTGAGGATATAATTAAATATTAATAAAATTGGTAATAGTCAGTTATTTCATTAAACAAAATTGATATTATGGAAATGGAAAGTTAAGATAAACGAATTACATCACCAGACACCCTTACGCCGTTGTTGCTTCTTATTCACAGTGGTCGCGGTTATGCATATAATCATGTTTCTTACTAAGGCAACATTCTTTAAAATGTAATTTACAATGCCAATTATGCATATTTCCAGTCAGTCCTTATGCAATAGTATTTTGGGGCCATAACATCAGTGATTTGTAACTATTGAGGAAAAGGCAATCAAAATAATACTGGATAAGCATTTTCAAGAAACTGTAACCCACTTTTTTGGAAACTAAACATTCTTCCTATGCCATGCTTCTACATTCTCAATTAAGTACTGTTTGCTTGGAAGTACAGTACACACATGCAAGTATTGTACAAAACTAATGCCCAAATTCATAGACATAACACTAGACAAAAAAAAAACAATATTCACATAAATCATGTAAACAACACTAATGCAAGTAATATACTTCAAATAAGAGGTGCTAAGTTCTTTAACAACCAACTTCAGAATTAAAAACAGGCAGGCCACTACTACAAATTTAAGAATTGCGTGTTTCAGTTTTCACTACCTAAATGCAACTATCCGACTGCTATCTACAAAAATCATAATACAAAAAACACTTAAAAGTTTTTTCTTTACCACTGACTTTATAATAAATATTTGTGCCAACTACACATATATTTTTGTAAATAGTGGCTTGTAGCCTACATAATTATTTAAACCTTGTGTATTACGATTACTAGTTACCCCATCTTAAAATATTTTGAAATTTTAAATTCAACTTTCAGTTATGTTTACCCCATTGTAGATTGTTATATACTACAAAAAATATTTTTTTCTTTGTTTTGAATCCCTTCACAATGTCCTATATCATTATACTATGGCACGGCCGTAGAAGAACAGGTCTGGACACTCGCCTGGAAACTTGACCCCTTGTTGTTTGGCTGCAGTTCACCAAGTTACCGAGAATGCTGTATATTTTTGGCGCTGTAATTCGGGCGGTCGGGCTCAAACTCCGCCCCTTCCCCCCTCCACTATCTATGATAAACAATTTATCAAAACATATTTTTTTTATCAATTTATGAAATACTTCCTTCGCTCACAACTTTAAATCATGGCACCAGCAATCTTCATTTACTATATAATGTTAACAATTGAAAAAGCCCCGACTATAGTGCCAAAAAGTACAACATTCTCAGTAACTTGATGAACTGCAGCCAAACAAGGGGGTCAAGCAAAATACATTGGTAGATAGGCAAGTGTCCAGACCTGTACTTCTACGACCGTGTACTATGGTCAACTAGACAAAATTTTAAAAAAATATAATACGTCCTGTTCATAACATCTGTTTTAATGTGCAAAGAGTATTTATATAGATATTTGCTTGAAAGATTCACTTTACAAGACAATTCAGATTTATCTTTTACCAAATACCTTTGTAACACAAATATAATACGAAATATTGTTGCATTCGATAAATCTGTTCAAAAAACTACTGTACGTCCTTTCCTAAATAAATAAAATAAATGATAATTCAGAAAAAAAAAAAATAGTATAAAAGCTGAAGAAACAACTGACAGCAAAATTATTAAGGAAAAAGGATTGGACATGGAGGGATTCCAAAGTAGGAAAGTAAATAGACTGGTCTGAAGTGGTCAGAAGAGAAGAAAAACCATAGTGGATGGATGAAAAAAAGAAAACTGAAAGAAAAGAAATGAACAAAGACTAAAGAACTGAAACTGGCATGTGAAAGACTTTCATGATACAACACAGCCTGCCCTTGATTGGATTTCAAATTTGAACATTATCATGCAAAGTTTAAAGTTTATAGTCAGTTTTCAAGATATAGGCTAGTATTAATTAACATTCTTAATACTGACCCGCAAACTCTTCGCAGAATAATAATCCACTTTCTTGTAAACAACTTTTGAAATACTGAATACATTAATGGGCATATTATGCTTGCATTTTGTATTTGCAAAATTGGAGCGGTTTTCAAGGACTCTAGGCAAAGCAAATAAAATAATTTTGAAAAATAGAAGCGAGCGGCCAATAAAATAGTGAATTTCTGTGTAGCTATTTCACCAGGAATGCTTACCAAAAGTGTTATGGACACACGACACCGAACATCAAAAAAATAATTATTTTAACCACAAATTGAAATATGATGGATCAAAATTAAAAAACTTAAATACAATAATGCAAAAACAGCCTAAACAACTTATATCAACTCATGGGAAAGCATAATAATGGTATAGTTGGTGTGATCATTGACAGAGAAGAGAAATTTTTATGTTCAAATTCTGGTCCAGAGAATCTAAATTTATAAACTCTCAGAAATTGCACATCACTACAGGTTAAACCATTAGCACTAAATAATTCAACATTTTGTTGAAATGTTAGTAAAACCAGTACTGTAACAATAATATAACACACATTATACGGTAAAAAAATATTTGTATCAGGCTAAAAAATATTACTAGACCTGCACAATGATTTGCTCCATTACAATAAAATGCATACTGGAAGTACATTCAGAAACACTAAAGAGATATCTACAATATTCAATGACATAGCATCAGTAATCAAAAAAAGCTGTAAATGTTTTAAGCTGGAAAATATTAAGCTTAGATAAAAGCCTAGTTTCAACTGTATTGATAAAAATTATTTCTGCGAAACAATTTTGCCAACATAAGACAAATGCAGTTCACGAAATATTTAAACAAACTAAATGAGCTAGCCGCATTATAAAACTACAAATATTTCATTAAAAAAATGGAATTACAATGATTACCAGACATTTTAAATGGTAATATACAAAGATATAAAAATTTGACTACCCCATGCAGGTATCACATCATAACCACTCAGCCATTTCTCCCCCTACTTTAGAATTGTACAAATGCAAAAGAATATTCATGTATATGCAGACTCCATTACAACTGTGTTCGTTATGTTTATATGTACACTTGTACTGTTCGGAATACTTACATTTATTTATAACAACATTTGTTAAGATAAATGTATCTGCATGTTTTGCAGATCACTAATGTAACCAGCAACAAATGTACACAGCACGAGTTTATTAACTATCAGCCGTGTCTGCTTTTAAGATCAGGTTGCAGTTGCAAGTCAGGATAGGTACTTGCTCTTTCAAATTTCGAGATAGTTGTGACATGCAAATGATACACTTGAGCCCTCCGGCTCGTGACCATGGGGCAGAAGGCCCCTTAAAACATTGGCTCCCCACACAACAAACACAGTGGGCTAAAACCCGAACTTCCCATTCACTTAAACACTGGGCAAGTCCCCAGATCACCCCCGACTGATACCTATAGCAATCGGGTATCGTGTTGCTTCGGGAAAACCCAGAATTTGAGACTCACAAATACACTTCTTAGGTTTATATTTCCACTCATTAACATTACATGAATTGCATTTTTACATAATAACTCAATTAAAATGACAGTTACAATAACCAATTTATGTCCTAGTTTGTCTGCCATGTCTTATGCAAATTCCATACTTTGCCACTTAATCAAGTGCACACAACTATGTTTTCTTACTTATGAGAATTTTACAACATGGCAACATCATTTTTTAAAATGGACAGCTTTTAAAAGTGTGCAACTCCCGATGCCTCTAGCAACAGCTTTCATCCAATTTCCATGCAGTTCAGTAAACCATACAACCCACAAATCCAATAGTACTTGGAGAATGGCAACCGAGGTTAATCCACTCCAAGTCTAATTGGGCAGCTATTATAGGTCCCATATTTCTAGGCCTCACAAGGCGTCTTGGCGGACAGGCAGATGGCAATCCTTCCCAAGCGATGGTAAAAATGTCCCAGCAAAATAACTGAGCGACACAAAGACCGCACACTCACCGCTTCCAAGTTGCAATTTCTCCAAACTCTAGCAGAACCATTCAGCTCAAATGGGCTGCTACTCTTTTGCTCATGCAGAGAAAAGCAAGACTCACCAACACCTCCTCCAACATTGTCGGGGCCACCAGGCTCTAGTAGCAAAGACTCCAGCTACCTCTTCACCCTGCCACTTCCAACACATAAGTGAGCCTCTCAAGCCAAACCAGCACCAGGCACATTTCCCCTCCCCCACTCCACCAGAGCCCACACCCTTCCCCCCTCCAGGCCTACCCCTCCATGGCCAGTGGAGGACCAGGTCCGGAGTCAAATGGGAAGGCTCAGCTCAGACGACTGGGGTAACCCCCTTCCTAAAATATGAGCCACTGAGAAGTCAATGGTGCAAACCACTTCCAGACTCTTATAAGATCTAACTCCCTCCCCTCCCCAGAAAGGGGACCCAAACTCAGGCTACCATGTTCATCATACATGAACTAAACTGAACAACTGTTCACACTAATCATTTGAAAATCTAATTTTCTGGCAGTAAGTAGAATGTGACTATGAATAACCAGCCTCAGTGAAACTTCTAACCCCTGTTTTTCAAGGCACTGAATTTTTTTAAATATATGCATACATTCAATATAAATGGTCTGGAAGTGCAGACTAATTAGAAATGAGACAACAGAATGTGTTCCATAAGTGTGGATGGTTAGACACAATTTTATACAAGAACAGAAACTAGGAAAGGTTTTTTTGGTTGTGGCTTTTGTAAAGCAACCATCTCGGCATTTGCCTGCAGCAATTATGGTAAAATCAAGGAAATAGAAATAAGGATTGCCGGAGCAGAGGATCAAAACTGGGCCCCCATGAATGTGATCCAAACGTGATATGTATTGGTATATGACTATGTAGCTGATTTAGAAAGTCCATATGTTTAGGTATTGTTATTTTTTCTTCTGCACACATTTCTGTTTGAATGAAAATGGCTGTGGTGGTGAGAGTAAAAGTGACATAGTTATAGACTACTATAGTCTGTCTCGCGTAAGAATTCCTTTTTTTGACAGTTCAAAGGATTAGCATGTGTGCACATTTCTACAGGAAAATACTTTTAATTTTTTATAAACTTCACAGTTTGAGAGCCACCTGAGTGTGTTTGTTCAAATATCACTTAATGGCAGTGGAAAACACTGCTTATTTCATGGAAACAACTATAAAATTATGCCAGTACAACTGTCAAAAAATGGAATTCTTACATGAGATGGACTATAAGTTGCTGAGGGAAATTTTCTAGGTGAAAAATATCGTAACTTCTGGCCAGACAGATGAGTCACAGAGCTGACGCCTGAAATTATGAAATAATGAGAAGAAAGTGAAATTTTTAAATGCTCGGGTAGCACCTGTGGTTGGCTCTTTTTGTATTGCTTATTTTTTCATGATAATTTCAATCTGTTAAATTAGTACTAGCCAGTGTGCGCAAGGTCATTAAGATGTAAGGTAGCTGGAGCACTATTTTTGGTAATTTGATGCAGCGTGTTAGTTCAACATTGTAATTAAAACACTAGAGTTTTCCAAGAACAATACAATGGGTCAAAAATTTAATAATAAGTCTTTTAAGTTTGATGAAAACTATCTAAATTTATTTATTTTTTGAACTAGTTTTGGTAAACTGACAAAATATGTGATCATACACAACTAAGGATGCCATGATGTGATGAGAATAACAGAAACATTGTTGATTACACTCTGCTGATTTTAGAACCTGATTACATGAATTAATTTCTTTCACATTCTGGTACAACCACTCAATATGCTTATCACTTGAAGCTCCCAAACTTTCAGGTAAGTAGATTACACAAGAAAGCAAAGTTGTTTTAAACTCATGTTGCATCTCCGAGTTTGTTTCCTGACTCCAGCTATCCTGATTTTTGTTTAACATGATTTCCCACAACTGTTCCAGGCGAATGTCAGGATGGTTCCTTACAATGGCCATAACATATTCCTCTACTAGTTCCTGTGGTTGTGTAAAACTACATGTAACAGTCTGTAATGACCTCTCTCTTAAGATGTAAAGCCTATAAAAAATGTCTCAAAGTAACCTTTACTGATAGTCTCACACATAGGTGATAGTTAAAACTTTCAATGGGTAGATAAATTGCCATATTTTATGTTCAATGTTCTTGGTTATTTAAGACTGACTTCTGTTCCATTCCCATTTGATGAATTGTTTTTATTTTTCTCTACTGTCCCATTCCCATAAAAACACTAAAAAAATTTGTGTAGGCCCAGTAAAATGTCATAAATTTCAGATCTCTGCAAATTAATCAGTAGTGTTTTTGAATGTTTCATACCTTAAAATACACAGAATATGCAAATTATGTATTATGTAAAAGACATGTTTTTGACATATCAATAAATTGGCGAAAATTATTTAGCCAAAAACTGTTCACTCCTTACTGATGGAACATAGCATCAATACCACAGACATAATAAATATATTCTGTATGTGAAATAACAACCACACTATCTCTCTCATGAGTCTTGTATCAATTAAATGGTGTACCTGAAGGTAAAAAGTTTACTTAATTTCTATCTTGATTCAAGTAACTCACTCTTCTCTTTTGTTAGTCCTAGGTCTCTAACTGAATTGTTCATGTCAGTAAACACTTGGAATGAAATTTACTCATCTTCAGTTACAAATTTGGGACTGGAAGAGTCAGAATCTTGCAGCCTAGTAGCTAGTGTGGAAAATAGGTGGAATTTCTGGCCCATGTAGAATAGGTATAAATGCTGACGGCACAGGTATGGATAAATGATTCCCATCCTGTTCTTGGTAAACCCCAACATGTTATACACGCAAAAATAGCAACCATTGTAGTACTTTGCACCAGATAGTTGGTATACTCAACGGCATGGCTCATATGTTAACTCTTCAATATTACAACATACTCAAACAGAATTTTTTCAAGAAACACTTGAAAAATTTTTTATCTTCAAAGAACATTCAAAATCTGCTGAGAACAGCAGAAAATCACTACAAGTTTAAGGGACTGTCAAAAAAGTTTAAGGACTGTCAAAAAATGTACAAGACATAATAGTTCTACAATAAGCGGCATAATAGGGCTACCAGCGACGCTGCTGCTATAGGCTTCTGATTCAGTGATGGATATTTGCAAAGATAGTTACTTACAATACAGCAAATAAAGACAACATATTATTCACAAAATCTTAAAATGCACACAAATTCAGCATGACTGACGAAAATTGCTATGATATTTGAAATCGACACATCTGTATGGTTTGCTATCAGCTACATTTAAAAAACACAATTTCAATTCTTCGCAGGTTGGTTTATTCAAAAGTTTACTCCAATTAAAATGTTGCAACAGAGTATAATCATGGTGTAAGTGGTTCAGGATAAAGTGAGCACTCAGAAAAGCCCTGCTAATTTTTTTTCAGCCAATTCGTATCTTCCCGCTTGTAACGGCTAACGAAGGGACATATCTAACCTCATTGGACACCTCACTTAATGTTCACGTTGTAAAATAAATTGTGTAGTCAGTATGAATTAATAAAGAATAATTTAAAAAAACTATTAATTATATAAAATACAATTATCTCATTTCTGTTGATTTTGTTTCTGTATTGTCGTATTTAAATAGGAAACACACAGAACTATAATACATAATTTCGCTGCCAACCAAACAAGCAGTAAGGGGAATATACGTAATGTAAATTATACGTCTAATGATATTTTTCAAAAGTTAAATTTTTAGTGCTCACTTTATCCTGAATGACCTATAGCTGTAATCATTACTACTATTTGGAATGCTATTTTTATGAGTGAGATGAACCTTCAACTTTGTGTAGTTCAGATGGCAAAAAGGGAGCCCGCCTCTTAAAGAGTTATTTTATACATAGGCAGTTCAGAAACATAACAGCAATAAAGGATACACACGTACATATAATTGCTCACTGCTTGTACGTGCAAGGTACTGAGCTAGCACACAGTGTTTCCACTGTCCCACTGAAACTATGGGACCTAGAGCTGCGATCATGTGATTTTCTTGTAGGAAAATTTGTGGCAAAGTTCACTGTAGAACACCTCAAATTGCTTTTTTTATATACTGTATATATAATAAAATTATATTTTGAAACATAACTACAGTAGAAACCCATTTTTTACACTTCTTAAAGGACATGGAAATTGTTTTCTAAAATACAGAAAAGAAAAAAAAAGGGAAATTTCTACTGTAAAAGAAGAAGAAAATGGGACCACAAAAAGTGGGTGTAAAATGTGGGAAAGCATAAAAATGGCAGGTGAAGTTGAAAAAAAAATTGTTTTACTGTACTGTATGAGAAAATAATAATAATTTGGTATGTTGGAGAAAGAGTGTTTCAATGCACATAATGTTTTGAAAGAACTGTTCTCCACAACCCTGAAAAAAATATAAATATAAAATCTAATGCAGTTTGCCAGCAAGCTTTTTAAAGACGCTTATAAAATTTACCTTACACAAACTATACTCTTCCAATATTCAAACATGCTAGTTTTAAGAAAAACAGTTAAACACTAGAAAACTTCAGTAGGCTAATCATCTTACTCTGGTTGTTTGCTACACATGAAAACCAATTATTTAATTTCTCTTTTTTATTACATCACACTTACACATTTTCAACCCTACACTTTCAAGCTAAAGCAAAAATTTGTCACTAAAGAAAAATCACAACTAGTTTTGAAAAAATACCTGTCATACCATAAGTGATGGCCTTAAAAAAGAAAGGCCCACAACACAAAAGTAGGTCAAACTAAATAACCAACAGTGATGTCATTTAGAGGCCACAGTTGACAAGCATCATGCACCTATTTGTGCGTTCTATGCACTGTTATTTCAGGAATAGTGAATCTAGTCTCTTGACCATACTGTGACAAGTGTGTACACAAAGAAGTCAGGCAAGCAACCAACTACCTAGCACTGAGAAAAAGTGAACATGACATCCATTATAAAAATACAGTAGTTAGGAAGGACAAATTATATTACACTTGTACAATACACACAACAACAACTTATGGCAAAAAAAAAAAAAAAAAAAACATATTGTGCCTAAAATAATCTAACATTAACACTTTTTTTTTTCTAAATTTGTCTCCTTTCAGGGGAGGAAGAGGGGGCTGGTTATCAGGCACTTTCCTCTTAATGGTAATTTGTATGCAATGGGGCAGATGCTCAGGACAGGGAATCATACCCACAATGAGAGATATAAGCGAGAATGACAGATTCTGAGGTCAGCGTTCAACATTGAGGTCTTTAGCACTGGTGAGAAGTGGCAAGAGGTGAGTATGGAGCAGCACCAGAATGAAAGGGCGGGGGTAAATGGGAGATTCCCGAGAAAACCTGCCGACTAGCAGCATCGTACGACATGACTCCCACACGCGAAAATCCAGGGACTGACTCCCGGGAATCGAACCCGGATCACCTTGATAGGAGGCAAGTGGTCTGACCATTTGGCTACCATAGCCCCTACGAGAGATACGAGCATCTCTGGCAGTATATTTTCACTATTTATTTAAATGCAATGGAAATTAATGCCATAGTACAAAGACAACTTGTAAGATACTACAGGAAGTTATTTTTTGTGAACTGTTAACTAAACTTCCACTTGTGCTGATAGTTGCTCACTCAATACTCTGTAAGAGGTCACGAGGGAGAACTCCGTCTCAATGAATGACTGCAGTGTTAAAGAGTTTACACCAGGGTTGCCAGATTGGGCGTAATCTACCCATTTGGGCTAATTTTCATATGCTTGTGGCGCTGTAAAATATGGGTTGGCGGCCGTTTAGGCTACGAAAACAAACAACATTAGACACTTTGGGCAAAATGGAAGCAAAGGAAAATTTATTTTCGTTTTGCTTATCACACACTCTGTGATAAGTGATACCGATCCACAGTCGGCTCTAGCAAAGGCACATTACTGATAAGAAAAGAGGAGGCAGCTGTACTAAATTCATATGCTAATTATCTCTTATGTTTTATTTTACAAAAAGACTTTAAAATTTTTACCCAGAACACCACTTCGACAAGGGGGCTGTTCTCTAATATCTCTTCATTTTGGTAAATGATAGAAACTAGAAAAGGTATCAGTTGATAATATTGTAATCAGTTTCTTTCACACCAAATATTATTTTGATTGATTTTCTCAGAACACAACAGTAACAAATAATTTTGTCACAGTCGGGCTGGAATGCCGAAGGCCTTTTTGTCTGATACGAGATTTGTTTGTGCAATTGTTTGTACTGTGAACTCGTGACACACGTTACTCTAAAATTCAATTAACAATGGGTACTGGACAATTCTTAAAAAAAATAGAAACTAGGTACTGGAAAAAAGAGAACTCGGATACTTGTCAGTTGCATTTTTTAAAATTAACTAAATATTTTGTTGCTGTCCCTCTATTTAGACCCAAAATCGACATTGCCTGATAAGTAGCAAACTTCTCAGATAAAACGTTCTCCAAAGCGTGCTGCACAGCTCAGAGTCATGTAACTTATAATAAAAAAAACACAAATTACAATTTCCATAGTGATAAATTGTAGCCCATGAACCATGGTACTATCATGAACCCATAATTCGTTACCAGGTGTTTTAAAAAATTATTACCATAAAAAATTAAAGAACTGGGTTTTATTTATTGCAGTACAATGTTCCGTTGAATCAATTGATCATCTTGACGTAAAAATCACAAATTATAAGATTCAACAATAAATTTGGAAATTTTGTAGCAACTGACAGCCTTAATTACTGTAAGAAGAAAACCTGGATAGTAAAAATTATATATTTTGGTGATTTCGGGCTGCAATTTAGTGCAAGATTTGGTGGCAAAGATTTAAATCTAGCAACCCTTGTTGACACACCTCCAGTACTGTACCAGACAAACAGTAAAGAAGAGGATTGAATCATGAACGGACTACGTGTGAAATGAGAGCTAAAACTAAAGACAAGGTGAGAAAAAGTCAAAAGTGCACCCTGTGCCATACTGTAACTTTCATATTTAGTCAACTAACATGTTAGCTGTACACTTACTGCACTAACTTAGTACCAATCATACATGGGTTTCTGGTTTAAATTTTGACCTTTATGGTTTATCTACCAAGAATCTTTGAAGCAAAACGAATGGTCAGACCATTAGCCTCATACCAAGGCGTTCAGGGTTCGATTCCTGGCAGGGTCGGTCCCCGGATTTTTGCATGTGGGAATCATGCTAGACAATGCAGTTGGTCGGCGAGTTTCCTCTGGAATCTCCAGTTTCCTCCGTCCTTTTATTCCGGCGCTGCTACATGCTCATGTCACCCCTCACCAGCGCTAAAGACCTCCATGTTAAGTGCTGACCAAAATCTCTCTCTCTCTCACTGTGGAGCAAAAACATATGTTATTATTTTGATTTATGTAAATACAGTAATTAATAGCTATGCATTATATAACTTTGACTTTTATGCTAGGAAAATGATATTGTAAAATTGTTGTACCCATTAAGCTAAGTACATACACATTTCTGCTGCATTAATAAGCCTAATTACAATGATGATAAACCAATTATCAATGTGGACTACATGTTAATAAATGTTGAGTTAGTTTTTACAAATAACTGTAAGCAGCTAAGAGAATTTTTTTCTTTAAGTTGACTGCAGAAAAGCCCCATGATGAGAACAAATCGTGTACGTACATTTTTCTTGGAAATTACCAAACAAATGACAAGTTCCAAGATTGCATAACATTCTAAATAACTATTTAAACCTCATGCACAATGACAATGCACATGCCTCTTGTATCTCTATGCTCCCAACACCAAGTCCTACTGTACTAGTTAACATGTAGGGTGCTCACCTCCTTGAGGGGAACCTTGAAGGCAATGAACCTGGTGCCAGGAACTCGTTGCCCCAGTGGATTGTATTCCAGCCACCTGGTACAGAGAGTGGAGAGATTTAGTGAGCCGTTAATATCAAGATATTGAGCACATGTAAAGATATGAGGTGAGCATGGAGGAACTTTAGAATGCAATTACAAAATTAATTCTGCTACCCTAAGAAAACCTTCTGGTCCACAGAAAAGCTCACCACGCTTACTAGCTTGAGTTGCAGCAGCTTTAAAACTACTATGAGCTTATGCACTGTCTGAGAAGAGTTCAACGTCTCTTAAGTCAAGTCCACATCATTGACAATTCTGGTCTCGCAGCAGCAATACTAACATACCTAAATGGTCAGCTAACAAACAAATGACTGTTTTGATTACAATTATTTTGTAATGCTACTAAATAATCTTAAAGTGGCAGCCTGGATGGACTTTTCATGCACATTCGAGCCCTATAAGTGCAGAAGTGGTATGGTCAACACAGCACGCACATCATATCTCACCTTGGCACAACACCTGAAACTTGTATGCCCACAAAGAAGATAAAAACTTTTTTCTAGGATGACTTTTTTAGGAAATCTGCAAATTTTTTTTGCTAACAACCTTCTTAAAATTGTCAGTTTGTTTACCTGTTGTAATTGTTTAACATTTTTGCTGTTCTGATTTATACTCTTGCCAATAGAGAAACTCTACGAAACATTCAGTGGTCACCCTATCATTTATAACGCGCGTCATGAAAGATACGTGCATTTGTACACACCTATACCATTTCATAGTTCTTGCACCAATTTTTCATACCGAAAAAGCACTCCAAAAACACATATTTTCACAATTTTTGGCCATGACAAAATAATTTTTAAAGATTACTGCAGGACCTTAGGATTGTGCAATGTTACGATATATTGAACGTGATGAAATAAAATTTAAAAAACCACGTGTATTATTTTTGTTTGTAATATACTGCAACAGCAATATTTTGCGATTGATATCACAGCGAGATTTTTTAGACTTATTATGCAGCGGGATCTCAGCAATTTATATTGCAGTGCAATTTTTACAAATCATATTGCTGCGTAATTTTTGCAATTTTTATAGCACAATTTTTTTTATTGAAGTACTGTCTTTGGGTTTTAATTGAAGCACAATTTTTGCAATTTTCACCGCAGCACAATTTTTGCGATTTTCGTCACAGCACAATTTTTGCACTTTCCATTGCAGCGCTCTTTTTGCACTTTTAATTAATCACAGTTTGATTTTCGTAATTTATATTGCTGCACATTTTCCATGCTATTTTTATTGTAGCGCTATTCTTGGTGTTGTCGTGATAGCCTACATTAAAGGGTAGTCTTACTATTGTAACTAAACATTAAGGTTTAAACATCTTAACTCAGGACAGACAAATCTAGCACAGGAGTTGTGATATAATAGACGACCACCATGATTACACCAGTCGTCATTTTTATGTCCAATTAGCGAGCGACATGACTTTTTTTTAACAAACAGCCTTAGTGTACTTGTAAATTTGTGCCATTAAAAAATAGTTGGACCTGGTGCATGAGCTGCACTGTAGCGTGGTACGAAAAGTGTTTGTATGTATAATTATTAAAAGTGTTTTAAATGTATAACAATTAAAAGTTTTCTAATGCATTTATATAGGAAAGAACATACACTTTAAACTATGTCTCTGCTGCTTTAAAAATGTAATCCACAAAGAATGCGATTGCCAGCTCCTTAAAAGTTATAAAAATGGCTCGTTGACATTGCTGTAGCTGGAAAAATACCAGGCATAGTCGCAAAAAATACATAGAGAGAGAGAGAGACACCTGCGTTGGACTTTGCACATGCTTTCCACAAATAAAATAATAGGGCCACTGCTTAAAGTCCAACTGAAAAACACTTTCTACGAAAACACTGCACGCTAGTTTAGTACTCTGCACTTAGAGGTGAAACAGTGTTAACACATGTATTGGAGTCGACATAATTGCCTTCCCTGGTTCTGTGCCTTTAAATAAAAAAAAAAAAATAAATAAATAATAAAAAAAAAGCTAAGGTCCAAATAACTCTTAATGGACAGAGTATTATCTACCTCGGTACTCTTGGTGACCTGGTCACCGTGTGTAATATTTATTATTTAATTTTCAACAAATTTATTGTATAAGTTTATGTAATGATGGACCACTATTATTTATATTTACATCATTATTTTTTAATAATTCAGCAGCATATTTAAGTATTATACATGTGTAACACTTGTACTTATTTAAGCATGAATAATGAATATAATGTTTATAGCCCACTAGAGAGTGTTGAATACTCCATTTCTTTCACGTTTAGTTTTGTGTATTGAAATAGTGTTGGGAAAATGCACTCCAATGGTTGCAAATACTGCTTTACAATTATAAGTGATAATTTTTACAACAACAGTTTTATATGATAGTCATTGAGAGCATGTATTTTTTTATAGTTAGGTAGTCATTATACTTCAAATTCTTTAGTAGTGAGATAATGTTCGTCAAACGTTCATAATTTTTCGGGGGAGGGCTGTAGTTGTAGTTGTTGAACACCCGACCCTACGAACAGAGCGGGAGAGGGGCAAAAATGTGGGGTTTCAATGAACAAAATAGTGCCATTTAAGCATTTTTACATACCTATAGATCCTGTTTATATAGCTGGTTAGCTGGTTTAAATTGTGATATATATATTACGATACTTCATTTATAAATATTGCACACCCCTAGAGGACCTTACATGGGTACACACATGAAACATTCTTTGAATGTTATTCTTTAGCAGAGCCCTCACATGCACGTTTATTAAGTTTTTAATAAACGTCTAACGGTCAAAGTTCTTCATACTGCTTAGAGGCCAGTAGGGCCTACAGATTTTAAGGAGGCCACCAAGCAGCATGCAGAGCTTCTGCCGTCACAAGATTATTCAAAAACTGTTTTAACACATATGAGTGATATCTGCTTAGGAATAGCATGCAAAGTACTTAACAAATGTGGTTCAACACTACTCATTAAAAAATATTATCTAGAGTTGAAAATTTGTGTTTTTGCAATCCTATATAAGTATGACAGTCTTGGCGTAGACTATTTAAAAATGTATAATCATGTACAATACACAGTTAGCTTAAATATTATGCCTTAAAGTACCTAAAAAGGTCACAACTGAACGCCTAATAGAGATAATTTTTCAGCAAGAAGACAGCATACCAGTTAAGTGACTTTTGCCTAGAGGCTAGCGGAAAGTGTGATGTGTGTGTTGTGTCATTCTTACTGGTTTTGCACTTCTAGGCCTCAAACGCGCAGAATACATCCACCATGGCACCACCTTAATGCAAGACAGACTTAGCAACTTAGGCCTAGTAACAAAGCAGAAAAAAGCTACTCACAATGTATACTTCTTCCTTGACTCAAAATTAACACCACAGACGCCACCCTCTCTTCTACCTACCCTCCTCTCCCCGGTAAATATCAAGAATCAATACCCATTGTGTACCAGACAAACTACTGATTTTGGAAGCTAAATTTACTAACGAAAATTTATTTCTACAGACTTTAAAAGTAGTTGTAGGCAAAGAAAATTGTTTTTTCTAGCTTCGACATTTTCCATGTTTAATAATAAGTTTATCCTCACAATTGGGCTACCTCCCGGTGGCAAGTGGACTCTTCCCCATCCTTACAATACCAGCCTTCCAGTCCCTTCCTAAACCTTCCAGGGCCTCTCACAGTCACCAACTCATCTTGCAGGACATTCCACTCCTTTACCTTCCTAACAAGCATAGACTGTCTACTCCTCTCCATTCTCCTCCACAGTCTCTGAATCTTTTCATTATTGGTTCCTCTTCCCTTCTATGATTCCAGAGTCAGCCTGCAGAGCAACCTTCCCCACCCACCTTCACCATTCATCACCTGGTACATCCTGACCATTGTTCTATTCTCCTCCTGTACTTCAGTGGTTTCCAGCCCATTTCCATCATCAGTCATCACTGTAGGTCTAAAGTTCCTTTCCTCCTCACCATCGTATTCCTGCCTTGTCCATTTATTCATTACCCATCTCGCTGCCCTTCACTGCACCTTCTCTAGTTCTTGTACCTCCACCTCCACATACGGATCCTACTCTGCAGTTGTGTATTCCAATATTGGCTGAACTACGTATTGTGCAATATGTCATTTCCTTCACTTCACTACTTAAACTCCCTTCCCAGTCGGCCCAAAGCCCTTCTTCCCTTTTGAACTACTCTCTTCACCTGTTTTGTCCACCTCAGATCAGCCTGCAACACAACCCCTAGGTACCCATATTCTGCAACTTCTTCTATTTCCTGCCTATTCCTTCTGTAGAAGCATCTGCTAACCATTCTCTTCCTAGTAAACCTCACCAACTTAGTCTTGCGAACATTAATCTTCATTCTGTTCTCCTCTGTCCAAGACCACAGCCTATCAATATATGTCTGCAAGCTTTTTCCACTGCCTACCTCTGTGAACAGCACACAGTCATCTGCAAACAATCTTATTTTTCCTGTAATCCTGAGTCCCATGTCATTCACCATTATGGTGAATAACAGAGGACCCAACACACTTTCTTGAGGTACCTACTCCTGATGTGACCTCTCCCTCCTCTGACATTGCCTCCTCTACTTTCATTCTCTGCCTACGCCCCCTGAGGAAGTCCCCAATCCATTTCACCAAAGACATGTCCTCTAGCAGATGGTCTAACTTGTCCATCAACTTCCCATGAGACACCTTGTCAAATGCCTTTTCAAAGTCTATGAAGCAGGCATCTACCTCCTTCCCGTCATCGACTGCCAGCACTATATCCTCCAACAAACCTGCCAGCAGAGTCTCACATGAGTAACCTTTCTAAAACCATTTAGATACTCCTGAAGCCAATTCTTCTCGTTCATAACGTTCACCATGTATTGCACTACCAATCTCTCCATTACCTTCCCTGTACTCTATGTGAGACTCACAGACCTGTAACTGCCACACCTCCCTTTATCCTCCCCTTGTTTGTGTCGTGTGCCCAGGGTCATTTCCCTACACATACATATATATTTTTTTGCTTATTAATAAAATGTTTGCTTCTACTTTAATACTTTGTAGGTGGGATTTCAGCACCCGACATACCATTACATTAAGCAACAATTGGCCACAGCATTTTTGCATATTTATGTACAAAATAAAGTTTTAACAAATTACAGTGGCCACCTATCACCCGGCTAAACTCAGTTTTGAGGCCAATGTAGCCTACAGACATTGATTAGCAAGTGACAAATACAACTATGGCTATAATGTGGTTTCAGCAAAACATTTTTATTTTTATGTACAATTGTCACCTATTCGTATAGGAATGTATTTGTTTATAACTACTATCGCATCTGGGTGCAAGAGTAGGAAATATGATCTTAGTAACAAATATGTCTTTTTTGTATTACGATTCATCCTATTGTCTGTATGTAACAAAATCTTAAGTCTAAACTAGTGTTATGTTCCACATAATTATTAATTTCCGCCGTAGACTAGCCGTGTTTGGTCTCAAATTAATCAACATTTAACTTTATCACGTTCACCTAGATGACGTTTTGCTGTAAAGTTACTGTGCAAGTAGTTATTTCAACTTTTGGAAATTGTATTAAAAAATGCCAAGGAGTGGACTGTAGACAGTCAGTTGGGCGCTTCCAAGAATGGGCAAAATGTAGGGGTGGTGGAAATACCTAACTTCCTGTTGACAGGGGGTGCCAAACATGCATATTTAAATATTATGCTAATTGTATTCCTACATTACCATAATTAAATACGTAATTTTTAACTGTAGATTATTTCTTAAATTCTTGAATTATTATCACTGTTACTTTGCACCTGGAACAGGATAGTGAGCTTTTTAAGAACATTTCCAGGAGTACGCCATTTTGAAACCCCTGCAAGAGGCTAGCCCTCGTTGTAGAGAGAGGAAGATGTCAATTTTGTCTGACGCCGCGGAGCAGTATGGTCGAAGGGTAAAGGATGCTCTGGCGAGTTTCGGGCGCAGGCCATGTGGTGGCGATTGGAAACTGTACAATTGTAAATCGTGAAATGTTCTTATGAGGCAAAGACCCGGCCCACTGTACATTTGATTTAAGAGATACTGGGTGTTCAAATAACTGCATATTTTGTTGAGCACGTGTTGCTAAAAGAGTAAATCACCCATGAGGCATAATCGCTCACATGTCTGTTTTTGTTCTTGTTGTTTACCAAGACAAATGTAAAAAAAACTGTATGGGACAGATCAACGAAATAAATGACTGTGTTACCGCCAAGAAGTCTCTATATTATGACCACATAGGTTTCCTTCCTTCACGACACCCACAAAATTATCTTTAACCCTGAGAACAGAGTGTGCCTCCGCTAGCTACGCTAAGGGAATGGACGGCCTGTACCACCACAATAGAAACATTCCAGCTGCAATTTTCCCTGCTCTAATGATCTCCCAAACAACTCCACCAGATATCTGGCCAGTTCTACCCCATCAAACTTAAGTGTTCCATTCCCCATACCATCTGGTCTGGCTGCCTCATTGTTCTTTTAACTCCTTTAATGCCATTTTATTTTCCGCTCACAGATTTTAAACTTACGCAACCAAGGGACACAGTTAATTTTCTTGTTCCATTCCTCCATTACTTTTAACACCCAACAAATACTGATTTTGTAACATTTCTGCCTCATCTAGTTGTTACTTGTAGCTGTCCGATAATCCGCTTTCAATGGTGGAATTTTCTCTCCTCTGCCCTTCACTGGCTAAACATAGCTTCATACGTTCCCTGGCTCCTATTATACCACCGCTTTCCCACTTTGCTTGCATTTGCCTACATTTTCTCTTCAAACATTGAATCTCCCTCCCATAATATGGTGGATCACCTATGGCCATTATTCTTCTTTATGGGACAAATTCTACTAACATTTCCTCCACTATTCTCTTAAAGCCTCTCCACAAGTCCTCTTCACTTTCCTCCATAGCTCACTTTTCAAACCTATTCAACACAAAATTTTCAACTTCTAACCAGTTCCCACGCCCATATTGCCAAACCACCTTCTCTTTGGTTTGCTCTACCTTGTTCCTCCCCAACCCTATTTCTACAACAGGAATGTCATGGTCACTGATTCCATCTATCATTACTGCACTAACTATAGCTATCCCACGCATAACCAGGATCACATTAAGCAAGGAACCAACACCCTCGTCATTCCATCTCGCAGGAGTTTCCACTGCCTGCACTAACCCTCTGTTGGCTAACTGTGATGCCATTCTCTGCATCCTAGCACCCACCCCTTCCAAACCCTCAGTCCATTGCACCCCTGGCATATTTAGGTCCCCTGCTACAAACCCCTGCCTATCCTTCAACTTTCTCCTTGATCACCTCAATTGCCTGTTCCCCCTTTCTTGGTGGCCTATATAGTGCTATCAGTGTGATCCTCCTTCCACTCCTGCTTACTTTAATTTCCATAACTTCAACTTAATTACTAATCAATTCCACTGAGTCTTTCAGCACCTCTCTTAGGCATACCATTATTCCACCCCCTCTCCTATCACTCTCTCTTCTAAATATGATGAATTTGTCCTGCCTACATTCACTATCATGCACATCCTCACCCAACCATGTCTCCACTGCCACCACTATGTCTGGCCCATAACATTTCACCAAACACCAGAAACTTTACAGCTTGCTGTACACACTCCTACAGTTAATAACCATTATCCTTATGCTATCATTCTGATTGTTATTTTCCGTACCTCTTACCTCCTCTCCAGCACCACCCTCTAAATTACCTTCACCATGTTCATTCTTGTCAGTATCTAATTCCTACTTACCCCCTTGCCGCTCTAACCTTGCCCTGTCCAAACAGTCAGAAGTCTCTCTACCTAGTAATTCCCCCAGAATCCACTTTCCTCGTTCTGTCAGGTGAACCTGATCCCTTCCTACGTAGTCATGACCCAACCATTTTCTGTCTACAAATGTAGCCCCCAAGTCTCTACAGACCCTCTCGTAGACTTCGCAAACTGCCACAGTTTTCACAAAATTACTCCCCCTTCTCACTAGTACCCCACCAACCACTACTCTGGCTAAAGGGAACTTCCCTTTCACCTTGCGCACTAATCCTCTCATGTTCTCCTCAACTTCTTTCCCTACCTCCTTACCAGCAAAATCATTTCCCCTGACAAGCACGACAACAACTTTAGCTGTGTTGCTTATCTTCAAACTACGGACCCTTTTTACAAGTTCCTAATGTTGGCACCCCCAAATGCAGTTTTAAGCTGGATTCACAACCACCACTTAGCGTACATGCGTGTAAAAGTAGAAACACTGATTGTGCATGTTAGCATTCACATCCTGGTGTAGCGTGCATACGTAGGCTACATTAATAGAGTTGATCAACTTTCTATTATACTTCGTACATACGTACGCTAAGTGGTAGTTGTGAAAGCATCATGTGCACATGTAAGACTCAGTTAAATATTAATTTATATTGAGAAATCATGTATCTTGTGGTCACAAATTATTTAATTTGATTCAAAAAATAAAAATAAACTACAATCATCTGTTACAGACATTTTGTAATGTAATAAACATTTTCCACGCATGTCTAGATAAAATTTTGTTGTGAATCCAATCTCTAATACTTAACGTATGTACGTGCGTGTGTTCGTACATACGTTAAGTATGGTTGTGAATCCAGCTTTATACACACACTCTGCAGTTCTACCCCCTTCACAATAGAACTCCCTGGGTGGAAAATCGCCTCTGGTTCTTGTCCCAAGTACTGTTCCCTTTTTAGCTTTCCTGTTAGCTACCTGCCTGCCCTTATCAACATTGCCCGCTCCCTTAGCATTACTTCTAGCCTTCCCCTGCTTGTTCCCTTCTACATCACCACTTTGCCCCCCCCCCTCCTCCCTCATCACTGTCATCAGAGGTTTCTTTCAACCTACCTCTGCAAATATAGCCTTACCTTCCGCTAGGTTAGGTTACATTGGTGAAGTTAGTTTACGTTAGGTAAGGTTAGTTACCTAACTTTGCTTAAGGTAAATGAAATGGTAACTTGCAAATTAATGCGGTTATAGAAGAAAAACGTACTTGCACTGAGACCACGTTGCATTCACACATCACATTTAGGACTGAATGCTAAAATAAACATTTAACAAAACAGCACTGCACAGTGTCTATATAGTGTAATAGCTACAATCCCTCATAAATAAAGCAGCACTAAACGGAGCCGAAGCGATCTCAGTAATCCAAATTCACGAAGATAAAGACATAACCTCAATGTTTGTTGTTAGTTGAATATGAAACACATTACGGATGCCTACCTGTCTGGTAATCCACCTTTATTCTTCGGCATATTTTGGGATTTAATAGCCTAATAAAAACCAATTGTTTACAACAACGTGAATAAGATCTTAAACAAACAAGTTGTCAAAAAAATCTTTAATGGAACACGGAACTAGAACAGGCCAAAAGTTTAATATATACAGCCACAAAAGTGAAGAATTAAAAACAGGTGGTGCAGTGTAGTGTACTGCAGTTCCACTTGATATTCATTTAGTTTTTTATTTTATTTTTTATTTATTTCAGCTTCCAATATTACACACAACAGAATGTGTGTGGAGTTTGACGCGGGACGCTCCGCGACCCTGTACCTTCTTATCTTAGCCCGTCGTGCGTACTACGTCCACTGATTCGGATTTCGGAATGGCAGAGGCGGCAGTACCGCCTCCATATATTGGAATGCGCACAAATATGTGCGCGTAAGAAGTAGCGGCACCTAGATGTCACTCCGCGACGTCGAGAGCAAGCAGTGTGTGTGTATGACAGCCTATAAGAACTACAGTATATTAGTAAGAAAGTGCCCTGTTGACGTAAATTCCAGTAATGTAGCTTTCAGTGAACACGTGTCATTTTAGCACCCCCGTGCTAGCTACATCAACACGAGTTACGCCACCAACAGGTAGCAGTGTTTAAAGGCAAGGGGTAACATTGTTTGTTCATTTCAAATCATAATTAACACTTTGTCGTAATTAACTTACAAATTAGCGGAATTACCCCTGCGCCTCGCGAGCAATTTGGACTCGCCCACGCAGCCAACCTTGCCGCCCAATTCTTTTACGGCTATTTTGCAATTATTATTTAATTCAGTTATCAATTAGAGTCGGCAGTGTTTTGTATGTACCACTAATTATTTCAACTTCTTTCGTATTGTCAATTCTCTTTTGTGTGACATAATTTAAAAACATAGTGACATCTTAAGCAAGCTAAATTCACAGAAACTTTCACACAAAGTAAATTTGGGACTTTATTCATCAAGCTATAATTTTGCTAGTGTTTTGGGCCTTCGCCACTTTGTCTTTTAAGTGAATTTTGTGTTTCGGTGGATGCTTCCTGCGCTCGGCTGGACAAGGCCACCTACACTGGAAGGAATCGCCCATTGGTTCTAAGCGGCGGAACAAGGCGGTTCGACGTGTGTCACTCCGGGCCCTTCAAGATTTGTGTTCAACCAGTAGTGTATCAATAGTGTTATATTAGTTCTGGAACATTTAAGGTCGAGGTGCCCTTCGACCCCCTGTGACTCATCCGACCTGGGGTTTAGCATAAATTTCTTATTTCAACCACGTGGTGTTTTTCGTTCAGCATAGCCCACCGGTCGGTCTCAGGACCGGGCCCACTTACTGCACCGCCATTTGGATTGTGCATGGAGTACGGTGTTGTTGTAATAAATACGTTCATGCATTAAGATACATATATTATTTGCTTGCCACTTCACGGCCTTCAGGGTGTGGAACCCTATAACCCGCACTTTCCCAGTGTTACTGCATAGGGTGTTTTCTTTTGGTGCTTCGTTTTGTGCTACAGGCGTGGGGAACGCCTGAAGATTCCCCTGCATAACCACCTACGATGACGAGCGGGGAGTGTGTATCACAACACCACGGCTGTCGACCGCGTGGCCCTGTGAGTTAGAGTCTCTTTCCAAGTGCCCGTTCTCCAGCAACAGGCTGGCGCTACCGAGCAATGTGCCCCACGCATGCCACTGTCGTGTGGGAGGACTCAACTGTACTTTACCGGAGCTATCCGATGGAATTCAACACCTAACCGCAAACCCCGCCCACGTCAAGTTGTCATAGCTTTTACAGAGTACAAGTACGGAAAGTAATAGTGAACCAGCATAATGATAAAAAATAAAATGGAAGGTTACAATACAAGGATAAATTTGCATACAAAAAATTAAAACAAAGCAGTTGAACTAGCATAAGACAACACAACCTAGGTACATTAGACAGCGGCACATGTAGGAGACTGAAGATATTCGTTCATATTGTAGAAGGCTAGTAGGCTTTCTTGATAAGATATTATTTTAAGTGTTTCTTGAAAGTTGACAGATTTTTGTTTTAGAGTCTTTTTGAAGGTTTTTAGGGAGTTTGTTTATTATCTTGCTGGCTGCAAAAGTTGGGCCCTTTTCAAACAATTTCGTCCGGTGGGGTTTAGAGTAAATGTCAGACTTATGTCTCGTGTTGTGGGAGTGGAATGCATTTATTTAATGGGAAATTTATATTGGTTAGTCCAAAAATTATTGATATATATATATATACACACACACACATACACACACACACATAAACTAGGCACTGTGAGAATTTTTAGCTGTTTAAAGTGAGGTTTACAGTAGTCTGGAGCTTTTGTGTTACTTAAGATATGAATATAATTTTCTGCATAATAAAGACACTTTTACAATGATTTGATATACTCCAGAATATAAATCCATAGCTGAGAATTGAGTTTACACTAGCAAAGTGCATTGCTCTTACTGTGTCGGGTGAGCCGGTTTTCTTGTGTGTGTGAAAGGCATAACATAGAGAGGTCCATCTGATACATAATGTTGTCGTGAGTATTTTCCATGTTAGATTGTTGTCAATTGTTAACCCAAGTAGTTTAATGCTACTGGAAGTAGGAAAGATTTCACTGTTTAATTTGATGGGAGAGTCTGGGAGACGTTTGTTTGTGTGGAAGTTGTTTGTAGAAAAAGATAGAAGTGAGGGTTTCAAAATGTTAATGGTTAATTTATTAATTGACGTCGGACAGGTCAGCCGTCGTGCTGTCAGCACCAGGTATGTAAGGAACACGTCCCAGTGTGTCACCACCCCCTACAGCCTGCGATCCACAAAGTGCAACCCCCCATATGCACCCTCTCAGGTGCTTCATGCACTGCCTTGCCAAGGGGGGGTCACCCTGACAACACGTACATTTCTCCAACTGATTTTATGCAACAATTACAAATTGTCCTAGCAGACTTTAGTTAGGCCAACGTAACTTGGTGCAGTCTTTTTCTTAACCATTAGATGCACGCAGGACAAAGGACGCCTTAATAATTGCGAACATCAACCTTGCACATATATTTGCAAATTTAATGTCATGTGTTTTGTACTAATGTAAGTGTTTTGTGTTTTTATTTCAGCAGGACACAAACTATAAATTATGCCACATGCATAATCACACCTCTGTATAGCTTTGTATAACCATTGTCACCATTTCATCTCCACGTAGGGAATTTCGATTTGTCCCCCCGACTTCCGGCCAACCGTCATGCTAGACGGAAGCCGGGCGGTCAGTGAGTCTTCAAGTAGCGGGAATACAGTACGGTCGTGCACGCATGTCAGTGCCGCGGTCTTGGGGGACATCACCATCTTTCATCAATCAGTAAGTTGCAATAGCGTATGTTAACAATCCGGAACCTTTTCCTTTGCTCGTGCCCCCGAGACATCATCCGCGTGGAAGACCTCGCCCACCACACTTTAAATTCAACCATTTAAATTCACCACGTGCTCCAGCACATTTTTGCACCGCATAAGCTAATGGGCGGCTATAGGCCCATGCCCGCTCTTGTGGAGGGTAGCCTCATTTCGCCTCACAGTAATTGTGTTAGTAAAATGTGCTCTCATTTATTACCGAACTGGTGAGTGTGATTTGTAGTGAATTCATCGTACCCTGCTTCACGGGGGAATTTATGGCCGGCGACCGTAATCCACCACCATCACTTTCTACTGTATACAAATGTGGACATTTCATGGATTATTTCCACTCAACTGCACCCCTGCCATGAGATGCGCATGGGATTCTATGTGAATTCAGGTATTTATTTTACTCACCATGTGGGACTTAGAGAGTACCCACGTGGAGGACACTGTCTTTAATCATCCTCTCCGTTCACGACACGCCATCACGGGACGGGGCACGCCACAATTTCACCCCTATTCCACCCACTCAAGAGTCTCGTGTTAACCCGAGCACCCTGGTTAGCTGGCGCCCACAAAGTACATTTACAACACTATCCCGTAAATTCACTGTGTCTCCACAACCCATGATCCCGGCCACGTCATCATTCTAAACCAACTGTTCATTTCTTGTCGGGTACCGTAGTATTAAAGTTGAAGTGTAGTTGTTCCAAATTTTTCCACACAGTATTATTGATGTGTCGTCAGCAAACATTGTATGCTTGCCTTTTGTTAGGTATTTAGGAAAATCATTTATGTATATTAGAAACAAAAAAGGTCCTGGCATAGAACCTTGAGGGACACCTATTTTTATATTTGTTATATGTGACCTGTATTCTATTAGGTGTTTTTTGTCAATATACTGGGAAAGACAAAGAAGCTGAGCTATATTGGGTAAGTACGAATTGAACATTTGTAGTACTGTGTCTTTAATACCATTGCCTTTCATTTTGTGCATTAGTATTTCATGGTTCATGCAATCGAAGGCTTTTGACAGGTCAGCAAATATTCCAGCAACAAAACATTTGTTATCCAGGTCTTGCAGTACCCCATTTATAAAATTATACAAGACCTGCTCAGCTGACTTTTTTTTTTGGGAGAAAGCGAAATTGATTTGTTGCGATCAGGTTGTTACTCTTAAAATATCTAAGCAGCTGATTGTATATTATTTTTTCCAAGATTTTGGAAAATACTGGTAAGATTGAAATAGGCCTGTAATTACTTATTATCATATTGCCTTTTTGTACACAGGAATACATTTTGAGGTTTTCAGTCTATCTGGAAAGGTGCCTTTAGATAAACATGTTTTGAAAATATTTGTAAGTTGTCCTTTGATACAGTTTTCACAGAATATTGTGACTTTTATAGGGACATCATCAATCCCAGCTGTTTTCTTGTTTTTTTAATCCCATTATAATATCAGCCACTACATTTTCATTTACACAAACAAATGCAAAATCCTGACAGGTTGTTAGGAGTCACACATTGCATGATGATGTTTGGTAGTAAATTTTGAGGAGGAAGCAAGTTTTAGTGCAACTGAAGTAAAATAATTGTTAAAATGTTGGGCAATCATATATGTGTTTGTGATAACAGTATTATTAGGTTTTAGGGAGATATATTTTAAGAAGTTCTGATTTTTTATCTCCTTGTTAATAATTTTCCACATGTCTTTGGATTTGTTTTTTGACTCTTTTAACATTTTGTCATTGTTTAATCTCTTTGCAGTAGTTATGAGTTTATCGTATATTTGCTTGTAATTTTTAGTATGTGACTATATCATATGTGTTTTGCCTAATATTAACTGTGTTTTAAGGTGATCAGTTTGTTCAGTGACACCTATAGGCCTTTCGTCACCCAAGTGGATTTCTTTGTTGGCATTAATCTGGTTACTTTTTTGGGAAGAATATTATTGAATGATAGCATGAACGTATTGCTGAAAATGTTCCAAGCAAGGGTTGGGTCTGGTTCATTGTAAACTTTATACCATTTTCCTATTAGTAATATATTATTCAGGGCTTCCATATTTTCAGTACTGAAGTTTCTTTTAGATCTAAAATAAATACTTCTGGTTTAATGTATTTCTGGGAGAAGTCAAGAATTTAGAGACTATAATAATTATCTGGGCCATATGTCAGATACCATTGTTTCAATATTTGAGGCTGCATACTACAATGTGTGTATATTAGTAACAATATTGTCTATGCATTTGCTTCCCCATTTGGAATGTCTGGTATATTCTGTGATTGCAATGACTAAATTAAATTGTTTGAAAATGTTTTTCAGCCTACTAAAATGTGAACTACTGGTATTTAAGTCAATATTGAAGTCTCCACATATGAGCAGATATTTCTGTCGACCATATACTATTTTGACAAGTGACTCAAGATTATTAAAAAATACATAATAATCACGTGAGCTGGGATACCTCTACACAACAACAATCACTAAATTTAGGTCACTGATTTCAATTCAACTAAATTCAAAAGTTATTTCTATACAAAGAGTCTTTACATCAATTACATTACTGGAAAGATTACAGTTTAGGAGTATACAAACTCCACCACTTTTACAGGTGGATTTACCATAATTATATGCTAAGTAATATGTGTTTAAGTAGCAAAAGTCAATATTATTATTAGAGAGCCAGTGCTCAGAAATGCATAATATGTCTATGGGATGAGAAAGTAGGCAGGATTCTATAGAGCATCCCAACCATAGATTGCAGTACAGAGCTTAAGGTGCGTGCTATTGCCACGTCGCAGCCAAGCTATGAAGTTCGCGAGGTGAACTACTTCAGAATTTTGAGCTTCAAAATATTATATTCTTTATTATTCTAGTTAATATTACAATTTGTATCGCTTCACACTTCAAAATATGTAATTAATGACATTTTCTATCACGTTAAATAAGAAACAATCAACGTACTCCACTGATATTAATTCACTACATGAATTGTAACGAGCACTTCATTAAGAAATAATTATCACATATATTTTAATCATTGTAGCTACTGCTGACAAAACGAAAGAATTTTTCAACTTTGGTAGCATCTGTCTAAAGACAAAAATGTTGTTAGAGTAGTTGATGATTATGAGATTGATCCTTCAAAACCAATGTTGTATGAGAATTGAAACATATGTCTAATTTTTTGTCACTTTTTTGTCTGCGAAAAATACATTTAAAGTGGAAGAGGGTGGGTATTTATTTACTTGGACGTTTTTACGTGCCCTCCAACAGCACAAGGCCTTGGTAGTGATAAACGGGGGAAAAGGGGGGAAGAGTCGGCCATGGCCTTTGTTACGGAACCATCCCAGCTTTCGCCTAGAGTGATTCTGGAAAACCCATTGGAAAACCGAAATCAGGATGGTCGGAGCCGGGCATCGAAACCGGGTCCTCCCGAATACGATGCGAGTGTTTTACCACTGCTGTACCACGCTCGGTTATCAAACAAAAGGGAGTATATTGATGTTCTGCCGTGATGTAGGCATGTCACTTATTTCCACTACTTCTTTGATAATTATTTTTTAAGCCTAAACGAGAGCACATATATAACAGTATGTTTACCAGTATTGTTCAATTGTTTTACTGTATATCATCTAATTTTTCAAGTAGAAGGTAATTACGAATTTTCGTCAGTCAGAAACTTACCGAAACCATTTATAAATATTTTTATCATGGAAACAAATTAAACAACATAGTAAATTCTTATAAACAAACTGATTGAGAGTTTTGTTTTTATATTTTCTCTGATTTAGGATTTTAAAAATAGTTGCCGTACAAGTAGTAGAAACGAAGTATTATCGCCTTAAATTTGTTTACGGGAATTATTTATTATTTGTCTTTCCTTCATGACTGCAATGTTTGATGTAAGTTTCATGTAGCCTAATGTGTTGCTATTGTTTCTTCTTATTAGCGTAAATGGTTTGTTTGGAACATCCTGTTTCTTCTAAAGCTCCCTTATGCGTTAATAGCATGTGAAAATACTGGAATAAGAGCAATACAATATTTCACTCCCTTTCTTGTAGCTTACCTATATTACGACTTTTTACTGTTTTGCCTTCAATACAAATACATGTTAAAAAAAATTACACACATGAAATTTTGTTTCAAAATCAGTAACATAAACCCCTCGGCCGCGAGACACCGTTGTTTCACTACTGAACTAGTTTAGGACAAGGGATAAAGAAAACTACTGACTAAAGGTAGCCTGGTTCTTATTTATCAACCATTCCAGACATAACATTATAGTCAGCAAAGATAACGGGATGTTTCTTCTCTTCTGCCAACACTTCGAAGGACACTCAGCTGTCGAGTTTGTAGGGCGAGGGCGCGGCGAGCGCGTGACAATAATACGCCGCACATTTCACAGCTATAAACAAGAGAACGGCTAAAGTTGTTGAGGTGGGGTTGCATTTGAAAGTCGATTCAGCTCATTACGAACAACTTCCTCGCTTTCATCCCCCATCTAACTTGAATAGCAAAAAAGTTTCTCACTGACCAACTTTTTGATGTTTCTGTTTGTCAGAAAGCGCACATTATGTTAGAAAAAAATTTCTGTACAACTAACGAAAAAAAATTAGCCTTCAGATTTTTTCGTTTGCGTTCAGATAGGCTATATGAAACTTCACACCATAAAAATCTGGATTCGATTTTGCTTTTGATTCGTAAGTTATGATGTGATACATTTAAGGATGCATGAAAACAGTACCAAGTACAAAATATTTTATTTTATTATTTTTTTTTAATTTTTCAACCCCTTAAAACTATATCACTCGATGCGCGTTTCGATTCTGTACATTATGCAAAAATTTTAAAATCAAAGTTTCAAAGTGAAAAAATTTAGGATTTTTGGCAACAGCGCGCACCGAAACAAGGACAGTGCTAACAGTAGTTATCGTGCATTGGTAAGAGAGAGTGAATGTACATATAACCCCATACTGCAGTCTAAGCGTGAGACGCTCTATAGTAGTATTTTCTTATAGAATAAACTTCATATGTTTAGGTGCATGATATAAAGTGGGTTTTTAAAATGTTTTGGATTGTTTTCTGTAATTGCAGTGCTATTATTAGAATAGATGTTTATAGATTGTGAACAACTGGATTCAAGCAGCTGGTCAGGTTGCAAGGAACTGGCAGGATTGATATTATCGTGTATTTCCTATCCTTTGTGTGCACTGCTGAGAAGAATAATGTTTGTGTGTATGTATTTTTTGTTGGCTGATTTGGATACTTGATTTATTTGTTTTACTTGAAGATAATAACATATGACCCATTGTAAGGTGGTGATTTTTGCTGAGATCATCAAAATGACTGACCATGCAATTTACACACTCACTGACACTTGGTTTGGTTTATGAGAAGGAATTTCATTGTGATTGCCTGATGAATTTATTCTAAAAAATTGGCTGTGTTGATTTTTTTTTTTAAGTTACCTGTCAAGGAAGGTAGGTTTCCATTGCTCTGGAATGCTTGCTATATTTACTACCATATTTTTGTTTACATTCTTAAGGAGCCATTTGACCATGAATGTCGGCTTCCTAGATCTAGATTTAGGCCTGGTCGCTGAACCGTTAGTAATAAATGCACAGATTTTTTCAGAGTGAACATCTTTCCCATTGTTATTGAGATGTAACCCATGGGCAGTTTGCAGATTTATGCTAAGCATACTAATACCACACAACTTTTCATTGCTAAACTGTGTGGTAACTTTTTCGAATTCATCATTCACTTTTCTGGTTAGTACATTCACATACGACAATGGAGACAGGTCCTACCTCGGAGGGAGGTTAACAACACTTACATTTGTATGTCTGAGATTTTCTAGACAAGACTATATTTGTACATGTCTTGGTGAAATATAATTCAGTTCAAATGGTGAACCAGTCTAAGGATGGATTGTAGATTCAAGTATTCATAAATGTCATTGCGAACTTTGTCTGTTGTTGGGATCTTCTATCATTTTTCTACGTTTTCTGTAAACCTCTTGATTGTTACGTGAAAACAGAAAACTTTCCGTTCCATTGCCCCCGTACACGATTATGAGAGTACAGTACAGATTAACAAGTTGACTATGATGAAAAATACACTTCACAAATCAGACGTGTGCATGGAGACGTCCACCGAACTTTCCCTTTCTTCCTTCAAAATAGCAGTGTGGGTCCAGCCACTGCACCTTTCCACCCAGCGAATAACTTGTACATCATGTCTTAGTTCGTAGGAGATAAAACTCACACAGTTTCGGCGAATGACGATATCACCTATAGCTCGATTAATAAGCTCCTCAGTTGTAGATGGTAGCTTGTTATCTGAACGGAGATGGAAAATTGGACAGTCTACAAACTTGCAATGAACAGGCGTCACACTGAACACGTCTTCGTCGTTGACCTAAAGAAAGTGTAAATATTCATTGCCGGATTCCAGCTGGAAGCTCAACAGGCATGTAGTGCACCCGATGAAAACCAACTTCCGCCTCGATGTAGTCGTGGAACTCTTCGGGTCGAAATCTGGTCGCTATTGTTCACCGTGCTGTGAGTTACGTAGTAACTTGACCAAGCAGTAACTGAGCGGTCTCCCGTCCGGGCCTGCTATATACTATCTACTCTGACATCACTCTAGCTCACGCCACCAGCATTGACGTTACCCAAACACCACAGACGTACCAACAGAACATTCAGGCGTGAACTGGTCAGGTCCCACTCACATGACTCGCAGGCGTGTTCAGGCATGTCGAACTTTGTGTTAAAGCAGCCAAGCGACGGACATTTGTACGTAGTTTGTAAATCTATAATATTAACATTTTCATTACAATAAATGCTTAACCATTTTTTCTGCTCCACCCCAGCAACAAAGACAACTTCATCTTCTATGATTTCAGTTAATACATCATTAATTTTCTCATGGTCCTCATATCCGTCTTCCCAGTTTAGTCCGTGATAATGTTTTGTAAGCCATTTATTGGTGTGTTTACTTTTCTTATCCAACAATTTCCAGTGAAACGGAGGCAGGAAGCTAAGCATTGTCACTTTTCCATCATGGTATGCTATACTAACCTCTATAAGAATAAATCCGAGTTGACACTGGAAGCCCTGGATGAATGCATACATGTTGGCGGCCAAGATCGAACTGAGCTTAAGTTAGTATTTTCACCACTTTATCCCTTGCATTATATGTTGCCAAGCGGTCGTGGATAATGGGAGCGTAGGCCTGTGTGCTGGCAGGTATATTCTCCGCTGCAGTCATTTCAATTCTACAGTCACTACTCCTGTGTTTATACGATCGTCTTGTTTAATTATGTCAAAAACAAGGAGCGGGGCACTATTCATAAATTATTCTGGTTCGAGTGTGGTCGAAGCTTCGTGTCCATTGTATGATTTCTGGAAATCTGCAAACATTCGGTACGCCAACATGAATGAAATTCGCGTTCATGTCCACATATGGAAAACTTTCAGAGTTCTAATATACTTTGGCATTCTTTATATTGATGTGATCAAACTTTGAGCGATCTGCACTTGCAGCATTCTGTCTTCCTGTCTGGAATGCTATAATTATGCAGCGTGGTTTTCCGTTGCAAATGATAATTTAACATTCCAATTAAGGGACTTGCAGCAAGAAGGGGATAGCTCCATTTGTGGCTATTTTGAGTTAAGTTCACCGACATACAAATAAAAACTTCCTGCTTCGATTGGTGCAAAAAGGAGTTATCTCCAGCGGTTACCTCAAGCATTTGAAACGAGTACCATCGTAGCATTGGGGCAAGACAGAGTTAGCTCCTGGAACAGACTTTGTCTTGCCCCAAATGAATGAGTTTTGTTTTAGAGGTAACTCATTGATGCTCGAGTGAAGGTTTTTAATCTGGTGTTAATATCAAAAAATATATTTTTAAAAATTCTGCATCACTCGTGGTTCATCATATATTGATAATTCTAATCAAAGAAACACCACTGCACTATTAAAACAGTTTTCAGAAATACAGCTGCCAAACAAAACATGGGTACTCAGTCAGGCATTGTTATGTACTTGACTAACTAAAAGTTGCTTTATTTGAATAAGATTTGTGTACACGATAGAGTAAGTTAATTATAAGAAGTAATTAATTTGAAAAAAATAGTGATTTAACCTCATAGTCTATTCATGTGACAGATGTGTATGCAAACATGGCTGTCATAGTTTGGATGTTGCTTGCTCTCTATCTCTATGTTTACTCTATGGTTGAAACACGCTTGCAAAAGAAGGAAAACATTGACACAATTTTTTACATTTATGTGTGTAAAGATATCTCTGCCATCTGCTTGTATTGTTTACAATATTCAACAGTTACAGCTTGACTGTTTTTAGTTTGTGTAAAAAGTGAATTCTGCTGTGAAAATTGGTATAATGATGTCAACTGGTGAATGTGATAAGTCTGAACTTTCTTCAAGTAACATTGAAGATTCGGAAAGAGAAGTTTCCATTTAAAAGAACAGGAAAATCACCCGTCCAGAAACATGGAAACTGAATATATGTAAAAGAAGAAGGATAGAAGGAACAGGTTATGTCTCTGTAACTGGAAAAGTTATTCCTCCTGGACATAAAGGACCTGACTGTCATTGTCGATTCAAATGTTTCGTGAAAGTGTCAGATGAATGGAAGAAATCTGTCCTTCATGCTTTCAATGGTCTTGAGACAAAGCGAGCTAAAGAAAGTCATCTTGCTGGTATCATATCTGTTAAGCAGACTAAAAGAAAGAGAGTGAAAATGGGCACAGGTAAACCAAGGATTTGAGCTAACTGTTACAAAGTTTGACAAGGCCAGGACTCTACACGTGTTTGTAGAAAAGCCTTTGCTTCACTACATGGTGTTTCCATTAAACGGGTTGAATTAATCGCCCGACAGCTCTCTCATGACAAACTCATTACCACAAGAGCTGAACGTCTAGAAAAACACAACTATCGCCCAAACAAAAAAATGCGAAGAAACCCGGAAGACGATCCATATCCGCATTCTCAGTTTCCCTGCCAGAACCTCACACTACTGCCGAAAGGACAACATAGAAAAAATATCTGTCTCCAGAACTCAATGTTAAAAATATGCACCAGTTATTTTTGGAAAAATTCCCAGTGTGTGCCAATGTTTCATTTGATTTCTACTTTAGGTATTTCAAATTACACTTTAATTTAAGGTTTGGCCACCCCAGACATGTGACAACATTGAAAAAGAACTTGCTTCATCAACCACCACTGAAGAGACACGTGTCCAGTTGGAAATCAGAAAACAACTTCACCAAACTAGGACTCAATTTTTTTGGAAGATATGAAAGAAAAGATCAAATTAGCCACGGAAAGTATGGACACTGAAGTCTTATGTTTTGATAATCAGCAGAATATGCCTCTACCTAAAGTACCTTCAGGTGAATAATTTAAAAAAGGCAACTGTGGGTTTACAACTTCTGTATATCATCAGGAAAGTTGATGAAGCACCACTTCTATGTATGTGACTAAACAGTTGGGAAAAAACCCCAAAAGAACCAATACGTTTCTTGCACCGTTATGTGAACAACGTACTGAGCACAGATGTCAAGGCCCTGTACTTATTTTCAGACAACTATGTTTCTCAGAGTAAAAAACCATGCCTTAACACAGTACTTGTTCTATCTTGTTCGAAGTGGATGCCTGACAAATATCATACACTGATTTCCTGAGCCTGGCCACAGATTCATATCATATGACCGTGCCTTTGGCCTTATAGCCTTATAGGAAAGAACTTGAGAAAATCAGACAGATATTTTTTGCCAACAGAGTATGCAAACATCATCAAGAGAACAAGCAAGAAGTTTACAGTTGTGGAAGTGGACAGCACAATGCTTTTTAACTTGGTTGATATCTTAAAACGTTTTTCTCAAAAATCCTCAAGACGTTGATGGCGAAAGACGATCCAAGTTCTTCATTACGAAGAATAGAGTATTTATTTTGGATCACGACCTCGTTAAGCGAGGCATTATGCAGTGTAGTGAGAGTGTTGGAACATTTATTTAAAAATATGTGTCCATGTGCAAACCTACGGCATCCATTGTTGTACATGAACTTCTGCCAGTTTATGACAGACCCATTCCACTGAAGGCTCCCTAATGGACCTTGCTCACAAATACGTCGGGAACAATGAATTGTGGTTCTACAGGCAACTGAAATTCGACAAAACGGTGATAGATGATGATGAGGAAACTGATCAAGAGGATCAGGATCTATCGCAAATAATGTAAGCTTACTGTATAATAAATATCTGATCGTTCAATATATTGTCTTCATTCTTAGCAATAAGGCTTGTCGAACCTATGATTGATTTTTTTTTATTGTATTAAGCCGAAATGTATCTGATTTTACACTTTTTTGGGACAAGACGGAGTTAGCTCCAAAATACAACACTGCCTTCCTGCTTCACAAAATTGGTATTCCTAATTATATTTATGGCAAATAATGGATATATGTATTAGATTCATAAGAAAAATTCTCATTCGCCTAACTTCAAATGTGGATTTTTTAGTTTCCAAAAAGTGCCTCAAATGGAGCTAACTCATTCTTGCTTCAAGTCCCTTAATTTACATTTTCGTACTGAGTAAGGGCCAGACATATTTCCAAGCTTCATGAGCGGAAAGCTACATCTATATTCCTTCCTTTCTGGACAAACTTGAGTAGTTTTACTCTCTTCCATCTTTACTTGAATATGTGGCAGCAGCCTTATATCGATTGTAAAGAGAGCACCACGAATTCTGGGTTTTCTGCAGTATACAGTAAAGCATTTGTCCGAGTATAACCAACTCTTGTTTAGAATTCACTATAATATGCTTGTAATCGTCGGCGAATCCTAGCAACGAGGAAAGTCGTACACATATTTCAAATCTTCCACCTTCGTACACATGTTTCAAATCTTCCACCTTCGTACACAGGGACTTTATAATTGGGTTCGATTACCCATCCGCCCATTTTGGCTGTGGGTAGTTGGTTGTGTGTTAGAGACAGGTAGTTCTTCACAGTAGCTGTAATACCTCCAACCTCGACACCAATCAGTTCATAAGCAATTTTATTAATCATGTGAAGTTCTCCATTTCTAATTATCTTGGTGGTTACAGGTAGGCTTTTCCCACCTTTGTTATAATGCCTCTGAATCTCAAGTATGAGTTGCATGGGAAAGTATAAATGTCCTGGTTTTGCACCGGTATTCGAACTTCGGACGACAGCTGGTATGGTCCGGATAGGTAAGGCGAATAAGCATGGAATTCAGTCTTCGTAATAGAATCCTGGCAACTAACGGGCTCGTCCACATTCAGTATTTCACCTTCCATTCTTCTTGACTTTGAAGCCTAGACACTTCAAGAACACAATATTTTTACGTGTTAACACGTTGGTTGCTCATGACAAACTAACCTTAGACTTAGAGGGGAGATTTGTCTTTATAAACCTTTTTCTAAAACTCAGGCCCATATTTCTTCAAGTGCAAGCCCAATGTAATTTCTTCATTTCTGAAATTAAGTAGTTTATCATCCTGATCGACTATACTAACAATAACTTCCTGCACGTACTTTTATATGATTGGCGCATAAATTAGATTTTTTTGGAACTTCTACCAGTTTGAACCCAGGCGGAATAGTCGCTGAAAACTCGTGTAGTGTATTGTTCGGTTTATCACAGGGGCGGATCCAGCTCTTGGTCATGGGGGGGGGGGGGCATGCCTAGTAAAGGAGATACCTATCCCCAAGTAATATGGGGGGGGCGTGTCCAAGGGTCCTCCCCGGCCAAATTTGAATTTTATTGCGCCAAATTTGAATTTTATTGCGTAAAATGGTGCTTTTCAAGGTTTTTATGAACCGAAAAAGTTGAATAAGAAATTACTATATTTTAAGGATAAAATATGTTTATAATATTAAATCCTTAGTGTTGTGATGAAAAAATGTGTATGTACAGTGCAGTGTAGTAGGTGTGCAGGTAAAATATGTGGATTAATGTCGAAGAGGGTTGTGTAATGCACACTTGCACAAACAGCATTCGAGAAGTTTTCTAAAGAAATTCTTCTCTGTTTTGCACTCAAATTGTCTATAGTACATTATAATACATACACAGTACATTTCTTCCTCGTGAGAGAAAAGAAAAAAAAAACATATAAATGACACAATACAATGAAAATTGAATGGTTCCTTTTAAATATAAAGCCCTCTGTTTAAAATGTTGGTTGACACAAAAAAGTAAAAGTAATAAAAGTTAATAAATAACAGAAACAAGTTGTAAAAAATTCTGCAAAATGCAGTAATGAATTGCGACTTGTGAGTGTTTCTTAAGGAATTGCAGACGATTAGATTCCTTTAATGAGCTGGGAAATTCGGTAAAAGATTTTTTGGAAAATAAGAATTTACTGAATTTGACAGAGAAACACACACAATTTAGTACAATATTTTGAAATAGTGTACACATTACTGACAAAACATATGTACAAAGAAACGATGTTAATAGTCTATTTACACTATAATAAAATAAAAAAAAAAACAATCGTGGGAATAAAAACCCTGTAACACACTAGAGTTGAACTATTGAAACTATTGAAAAAATAATAATGTACTGTGGCTCTTTTAATTTGCGAGGAGCCTTTTCTAGTCTTCTAACCTATTTAAACCAAGAAGGAAAATATTTTTCTACTTTGGAATTTGACCTGTATCCTCCCAAATGCGAGTTCAACTTGTTACATATGTGCGACCTAGCATTCTACATTTCTTCACAATTCAACACTGTTGCATTTCGACCATGCATAATGGCTTCTTCTTTCAGTTTACTTAAACTGAGGCAAAGTACTAGTGCAAAGGGGGCAGCGGTTGTCCAGTGGTCATATCACTCGGCTCCCACCAAGGCGATCCGGGTTTGATTCCCGGCGGGGTCGGTCCCTGGATGTTCGCATGTGGGAATCGTGCCGGACGATGCCACTGAAGGGAAATATATAACAAAGAGGCAGTAACCTGCGGACTGGTTATGCGTAGCCTACAACCTTGTTATTGCCACAAACCAGCCGAAAGAAAGTGAAACAAACATTAACTAGAATTTCTTCTACCTTTTTGCTTTATGTTACAGGACTCTAAAACACTAAAACATACAAACAAAATTGCTCAGAGAAACTGGCAGCCTGAGCCCAGGGTTCATTTCCATGGCATGACGCAGAATAAAAAAGTCACCCATTGATTGATTGCATATTCAATAGCCCTGGACATAAATTGAAATGTAGAAATGAAACTTAATGGAAATTGAACAGTTTGTAAGCTTGTAAAAAGAGTAGGCCTAATTTTTTTCTGGCAAGCAGAATACGTTTGCTATTCCAACATTCTCAAAATAAATGACTTCACAACTTTTTTTCAGGTATTGTTGCGAGGGCTCATTGTTGTTAAAGTGATAAGCCTGGTTCCATGACCAAGTGAGGCAGCACATGGGGTAAAATAATGGACTCAATTCTGGAGGATACAACAATATATGAATTCCTGTCTGTCCAGCCAAATTAATTACTCAGTTACGGTTCCTATATTTCTTAAATAGGCATATTCTTAAACAAAATTGAAATAAACAAAAATCACTAGATTTAACTTACCATTATGTGCTTTCGTTACGCCATAAACACCAAAATAAATCTTCAGTAAATTCAACAGTATAACTGTCTTCATAGTTAGATACTTGCACTGCCTACTGCCAGCTAATGGAATGCGACGACAGTGTTGTGTTGTCCATGTGGTTTGGCAGTAAGAGACTTAGCAAGGGGGTGAAAATGTACCCCTTCACCAGGCAGGGAGGGGGGGATTAGGGAGGGCGAGGTAGTATGTATAACGGAATGCTCGTTGTGGTCGCTGGGCTCGTGACTCACACTGTCGCGCTGCTCGCTGCTGACAAGAAACCCTTTGAAAATTTGACAGCCACAAATACTACACTTATTTTGAATTATGGATTTACCATACTAGCATCACGCATGGCTTAAAGTGGGTAACAATGTTTTCACTCTATCACTTCTAATAACAATTAATTGTGATTGCAAATTGTAAAAGAGTATAAATGAATTTCTTATTGAGAAATCAAAAAAAAAAAAGGGGGGGCCGGGCCAGGTGGGCCAACCCCTGGATCTGCCCCTGCTGGACTGTAAGTGCACAGGCTCGTTAGCCTCAGGGAAATTATGCAGTTTGTTTCCTAAGTGCATTTGGAGTGCACATGGCCGCAGCGAACAATGAAACAAGCAGAAGACTGCGAGAACGAAGCCGCCGAGACAGCTAAGTAGCTCGTCAGATATTTCGCCATCAAATTTAGATTTTTACGACGCCATCTTGTGAACATAACATTGGAAATTGAGATATTTTATATGTACAACTCAGGGCTAAATTTTGAAATTGTAACTCTATTGTTTTTGCCCACGGTAAACCTCTGAATTTGTAGAAAAGAGTTAGTGCTCAGATAAATTGAAATAGTTTATTTTGACTAAAAAAGTTAATCATTAATTGTACTACAATTTCCTTCAGAAACTTGGCACGATGAACGAACCTAATTTCACAAAGTAAACAACTGGCTGGCTTTCATGATCACTTGCAGTAAAGTTTATTTGATTGAATTTAATATTTTAATTGTGGCAAGACAGAATATTTCAGTAATTTATTATTTATTATCTGCTATCAGTTCTTCACTAACCTATGCCAGAAATAAATTTTTGTTTGAAATTTAGCACCTTGGTTGATCTTCTATTATTTTTCTGCAGTGTTTATTTCCAAGTTCTTTGTTTGTATTACTTTCAGCCAGAGCAGTTGTGTTGTTAAATGGTAAGTTTGTTATGTTCATCTGGAGCTGAGGTATTGAAGTGTGTGAGTCTGAAACTGAGTCCTGGGGGCTTATTCCAGGTTATTCGTTTCCATAACGAATTCGTTACTTTTCGAATCCCTATATAATGAAGAAAATCTTCGAGAATGAAAAATTCGTATTCTAAGAGTGTTCTTCGTTACAGCTCGCTGAAACTTCGGCAATGTTCGGGCCTTCGTTAGCCTCCCTTTTCGGTCCTATAGCCCATCTACGCAAATGCAAGATGGCAACACTACTCACATAAACATTAACTAAATATTTTATAGTAATTAATAAAAATTGTGAAATATTATTTTTTAATAGGCACGAACCTAATAAATAACAATATTTATGATTATGTTTCTAGCTGAGGACATTAAATGTTATTATTAAAGAAATAGTATGGATTAAATAAAAGGTAAATTTCGTCGAAAGTCCCGCATTTGCTGTCTACAATTTTCTTTAATTTTGTCAGTTTGCATATACTGGGCATATTTTCCAAACAAATGTTTGTGTTTGTTTTGAAAGTTTAACATTGAACTCGTGTCGTGGCTGTCGCGGCGTGAACATCGTGCTCCTGCGAAGCTACGCGCCGGGAGGTGCCGCCATTTTCATCGCAACGAAGGTGCCGTGGCCTGTAGGGGGCGGTGCGATCGCGGCAGCCATGCGGCAGCGACCATCTGCAATCGAGTGCGTCCTGTTGGTGGCGAATACAGGGCTCCTCGCTGAGGAGTTGTCAGGAATATTCAAATACTGACTCGTGGACCAACTGGCCGGTGCGCAAGCGCCGTCGACGGCAGCGGCGGCGAACTGTACAGCTCAGCATGAAGACGGACGACGCGCCCTGCGGGAAGCAGTCCAATGGTCAAGGCGGCGGGAGGGATCTCGAGG